>JTDE01001114.1:66531-120843 GCA_014338405.1 Paragonimus skrjabini miyazakii
CTCCTAAATCACTTATCAGCAATAATGGACTTGCGCATCCCAAAACGTGAAATAATGTCCACCGGCTTCAACTCACCAGCATTCTATTGAGATTTGTATAATTCAACTTAAATAAGAAGGATGTCCGTAATTTTGAGTGGTTAACGGCGGTCGTTATTTCACCGAACAGAAACAACAGAACAAAACCAAAGGTTTCTTACCAAATGAGCACGTGCTGGGCTGTCATAATAGGCGACGAGCAGCCTAAGTGAAAGGTCCAATCCATCAAAACGAATAATTGGGTTATCCACTACTTGGTGGAATTGACTACAATTAATGATACCCGCCAGTCATTGTTTCCCTTTGTCACTGAATGCAGTATCCTATGAAATATAATTCACGAGATTTCATGCTTTTTTCAACCTGATTAATAATTCCAGGATTTTGATTGTGTTTGCAGTCAGAATTGTAGAACGCTGTTGAAACCATTGGTGAGCTTGGCAGCCTAGGTTGACGGTTTATGTGGTAGATTGGTTATGGAGTTTGCATGTAAACTGCAAATATCGGCAGCACAGTGCACAATCTAAGTGCCAAGCTAAAGAACGAACAAAGAAGCAAGTACATAACGGATTATAACTCAAGACAGCCGGCAAAATTATGTATCCCCTGATTATATGAGTTGTGTATTTGTATGGTGTTAACATACCATCTATTCATACTGTGTAGTATTCTGTCTACAGTACAAATTAAATTCTCCCTCACTGTGGTCAAACACAGGATAATTAACTAACTGCCTAAATTCCTTTAGTCTTGACTGGACGTTTTCAGCGGTTATGACACAAAGCCACCAACTGCGGATCTGGCATCAAGTGTATCCCCGGAATGCAACATAGTTTCTTCGTTTTTGGTCGGGAATCTAACATCACCGCATGAATTTTTGTACAGTTGGTTTTACTAGTAAAGCAGTTGGAGATAGTGCAAACAATCGACCCATTAAACGACCTAATCCAAGCAAAGTCTATAAGAGCGGAATGACTTTCTCTCGTTACTTAAGATGTTTTTTCATCTCCCATGTCTTAGACTGTTTGCCATTTACAAACCTGAGTAGCATAAATCAACCTGATTAACCGCAACTGCGATAAGTTTGATAATGTCTACTAGTTTATCTCAACATATTGGTTGTTTTTGTGTTGTTGTCACTAGGACGTCAATTTGTCTGGAAAGAGTTGTGGCGCTACAGTGTCGCGTGGCGTGTTGTGGATCATTGTAAGTTAGTTTATGATTCGTGGACAAGTTCTACGGATTGATTAATGGACGGGACTATCCACTGGGTAGCTTAATCAAGCGAGCTAAATTGAAAAGTTCCACTGATTGAACAAGAAAAATAAGTCGGTCGGTGACTGAATTCACGAAAAATGAAAGGTATGCACGCTCGGCTTGAAATAATGGCGCGTTTTAAAAGTAATACCTATCAGATATTGGCCTATTGCGAATGGCACGTTGTTGCTGTTGAAATCGTTCACCAATGCCTACAGTTTATATGTTAGTATACGAATTAATAACACTTCGTCCATATATTAGTTCCCAACTGCAGTGATCTAAATCTATCCCAAAGGAAATGTATAAATCTAAAAGTCATTCAGACGTGTTATTTCAAAGACCGCTTAAGAGTGAAGATTAAGTAGTTGATTCCTCTAAGGCATCTACCTGATTTGGAATTTTCCACATGTGTTTGATATGAACAGATATATTCCTCCTCAGATTATCAGTGAGTACTGACCAGTAAAAAAGCGTTCAGTCTAATTAAGACCACAGTGGAAATGATCAGATGAAGCAAGACAAAAGAGGTATTTGATAAAAATGTGTAGTGAAATGCAAATATCATCGCCACTGCCAGGACTTGAATCACGGACACGCTGTTCATGAGGCAACCGTGTTTACCACTGCGCCATTGACCTCACGTTAGGCACGACCGAATTATCATATGTGAACGCTCAACCACTTTCGCTTGTGAGTAATGATCAGATTGCCCGATCGTCTCGAAATGGAGATACAGTTACTGTCTCTTAACTCCAATCGATAACCACGCGATTAGGACTTCCTAGACAGGTCGAAATCTCCGATCTCATTAAACCTGCTAGGCGATATTTTAGATTACTGGTGAGTAGTCGGGGATTTGGTTAATTTCAAGTTGAATATCACCCACAATTGGTCGCAGCTGCCGCATCCTCATAGACTTTCCAGTCGGCCCCATTCGAAAAGAAGCACTAGACTCGACTTTTGCTCTCATTAGTCCTAATCGCGGGGTTATCGATTGGAGTTAACAGACAGTAATTGTGTCTCCATTTCGAGACGATCGGGCAATCTGATCATTACTCACAAGCAAAAGTGGTTGACCGTTCACATATGATAATTCGGTCGTGCCTGACGTGAGGTCAATGGCGCAGTGGTAAACACGGTTGCCTCATGAACAGCGTGTCCGTGGTTCAAGTCCCGGCAGTGGCGAGGATATGCACTGCTGACGAGTTCTAATGAGAGCAAAACCCGAGTCTAGTGCTTCTTTTCGAAAGGGACCAACTGGAAAAACAGATTTATCCATATATGTTGATAATACTTGGTAACATAAATAGAACAACACTGGAAAAAAGCTTTGCGTTTAATGGAATGGATAAAAAGTACATATCCACCTCATCTCGGTTCCGTTCCCGTGTGTCAACTATATTAAACACCTCATCACAGGTTCCAAAATAGATACGACTGGACTACCATATCTAAAGCTTCAAACACACGCTTATGTGTGGTACTCAGAATGCTTAGTCGCCTAGAGAGAACTGATAACTGTCCTGTGAACTTCAAACAATAACCACAAGCTTGGAACTCAATAGCCTTGATGTGTATAGGAGATTTTAACCTCTACTGATAGCGAACTTACCTAAGCCTTTAGATATTACGGTTCAGCCGTGCGTAACTTAAAACCACCACCAAAACGGTTAAAACGATTACCTCATATAAGCTTGATTAGGAGATGCTTTGCCCGTCGTAACAGCAATCCGCACTTTTTAAAAATTTTCTTTTCAGTGCTTGATTTCTGAACGTTCCCTTTAAGTGTGACAGCCGCGGTAATCTATGGCCGGTGTTCAAATCGTCTCAATCAAAAACTAAATTACTTATCGATAAAATTTGTGTACTTTAATCCCCATTGAATCACAGAATAGTAAAAGTGACGAACAATTGTCTTCGGTAATTCATCATCAGATCAATACATTTATATAGATTTAGCAGAATCAAAACATTCTATCTAACCTCTATGCTGAATCTACATAATTGTAGTGGTCTGATGATTAATTATCGAAAAAATTGTTCGTGATGTTTACTGCTTGAATTTGCGTCCCTAACTATCACACCTGGTTCTATGGTTAGCCTCATTTACATCTTAAGATCTGTTCTTTATCAAGTGCGACAACAAATGTGCGTTCACGCTGATACATTCCGATTGCAAACTACTTCGTGGATAAATATTGTATTGTACATTTTTGTGCATCCTTTGCAAAAATTGCTTCTTTTAACCTGAATGAGACTGTAGGCAATGGGGACTTCAGATAACACCTGAACCGGTGCTAAACATTCTGGCTTGTCATGCCTATTGTTTGTTCCCACAAGATCAAACAGACGGTGTGTAAACGACAGTGCAGTGTTTACAATCAGAGCAAAATTGACCCTCAGTCATATTTGTAACAACAAAAAAGTCATTATCCAGTTCTCAGGAATACAGTTAGCCTTAACAATAGGTGGTCCGTGTCCATTGTTTCAAAACAGTAAACTGTGAAACAGAGCCACCGCTTACGTATTGACAACCTAACAGTCCGGCAATGAGAATAGACCAGCATCTTCTAATCACAACTCATTTTCCCCATAGGAATGCAAGCTCTTTATGCAATGAAAATGAATCGAAGTATTTCTATTTTGTTTTCAACAAGTGTGATTTATACTGTTTCTGTGTTTGTATGCGTGCAAATTAGAGAAATATTGCTAAACCAATAAACCTAGCGAAACAAACAACCTCATCGTGATTCTTATATTTTCCCCCCGCTAAAAACAACGGGGAAGGGAAAAGCTTAGTTCAAAATAGTGCACGCAGAAAAATGTTATATCACGCTAGGACTTTCTTGAAGGTCTGTAAGTTAAATAACCATACACAAAAGGTGATATTATTCTTCTGTGTTATTAATGCCGGTCCTTTGTTTATGACGACTATTCAAAAATGTCGCCATCCTCATAGAACAGCAAGTCCCCCCTTTTTACACGGGTAAATTCATGCGAGGTCTATAGAGGCAAATCAACCGTGAAATTTTGCAGAACCCATACTTAGGGTTTCTTTGTTAATACCTGATTTTCGTTTTAGTGTAACAGAGAAAAACTAGTAAATGTAAAACATGAAAAGTTCATGGCAATAAAATAATTACCTTGGATGTGTCTACTGTCTTAATGTTCAGGTTTTTAATAAATCCTCCTTCTACAATGGATTTGTGAATAATGTGTCACAACTAAGTTTTGATTGGCTAAAGTTTCCGTTCACTGATACTCCGCTCTATGCATAGTTAGGTGGAATTATAATTCAAAAGACTGCTCGCCCAAACGGTTGGAAAGATCATTAAATTCTCTATTGGAGAAAGTGTTGGTTAGTTGAGTTGTCAATGGTCTGAATGAACGCAAACCATTCATTATGCCACGTGCTTGTCGTATAACGTTAAGAGGAGTAGGATATCTAAACGTTACACGTTACCAACACAAGGTTTACTGAGCTTAGTAATTGAAGCACAACCCATCCCTAAACAGACTGCAGCTTGGTCATTCCGTGGTTTCTGAAGCTAACCCCTGGTTGAGTTGCCATTTGATCGGCAGTGTACTGTTCGCAGTCATCTCAACAGTGAGCTTTGACCTTCTGACCTCGGAGCATTCATCCAGGGTTTCCAGAACGAATTGCTGATGAACACTAGTCACTCACTACGATGTAATTAACAGGCTTGCTTTAACTCAGGTGTGGCTATGCTAATTACATCAAAACTTCACAAATGGTTGTAAGGATAAGCGGACGAAAAGTGGTTCCCTGAGCTTAAGAATAAACGTCATGTCAAACAAACCGTCATTAGGACGTCTGTTGTTGACCTGTGCAGGGAGCGATTTCAGAAGAAACGTTGGTTCAAAGTCCAAAAGAAATAATATAGGTGAATGTCGGGGATTCACAGGAGAGGAGAGTTGGTCTACTTTACATTTCTCTCGAATAAATAAGGTCTGCTCTGTTTATTTTGCATATCATTTTGTGGACACTAAATGCACAGTGAGATGGCTGGTTGACTGAGCATCAGCCAAATATCTCCAGGTCTCCGATAAGTCTTTACGGCGTAGCTAACAGAGCACATGCCTCCTATGGGTGTTTGATTCTTATCGCTTTTTCAGTTCCTACTGAAGACAGTAATGATAATGAATGAGTCGCTTCAAATTTGACAACTTTTCTATTTGCTCACTGGCAAGTTTGTCCTGCTGTTCAGATCAAATCAACTATTTCCGTAGGTATTTCGAACTGCTAACTGACATGGTTATTTCGGCATAAAGTATAACTGTGCAACGTTCACAGCCACGTTCAGATAAGCCACTGTTTCTCAGGGGGTCACCACCATTAGTTTCAAGGAATCTACTGTTTGCATCCCCAGAAACAAAAAAATCATTTTTCGGCCATAAGCAGCGGATTAAGATAGAGTTAAGGTTACCATGCGGTCTGACCGGGGATGGTACTCAGGTTGACAGCAATCGGAAGCTTTCCTCTATTTTTTCCACATACTACCTCAGCTTTTACCTTAACAACAACAGTTCTGTTTGCTAATATTGCATAGAGTAGCAATTACTTATAACATATGTCGTAAGAGAAAATCGATTTAGTTCATAATAAAATTTCTTTCATCGAATTAGTGCGAACCCAAACCCTCGCATAATGAACCAACAATGTACACCTAGACTAGAACTTCATTCTAAACATTCGAACATCAAGAAGGTTCAACAATGTATGTTCCGTGACTTCGAATAGATCTAACGAATAAAAAGTGTACATACATGATTTTTTCCTCCAAAATAATTTTTATGTTAATAACCTGTTTGGTCTATTGAAACTTTTGTTTGTCACTGACAAGAATCAAACTAGGGAATAAGTTATTGTCCAAATTGTTTGATCTGAACTAAATATCTCCGGTCGCCTTGACAAGGCAGGTAACGAAAATGATCAAACAACTGACGGTTCTTTGCAGCCATTCATTATCAGTCGGATGTCTACCGAAGGCATGCATATACTGCTGTCTCAAAAATTCGTTATGAATATGGCTGAGTTCGTCAGCTGTATTTTAGATTAGCTCCAAGGTGATGAAGTGCTTCTAGCTTATTATGTGTATTCGCATTCGTTAAGTAGGTCTACCGTGAGCTCCGTAGAAAATATTCATGAGTTCGGAGCTTAATTACCATTCGGGATTTTCGCGTTGAAACCAGCGAAGAAGGATTGCTCACCAGGTTGCCTATCTAGATTTCCAATGCTTTCGTTAAAACAGACTGTTTTCTCCTCATACGAAAATGTAACAAATACCGCTTGTAAAAACTGTTATTTAGATCAATTGAAGAGTACCTTACCAGACGTAGATACAACATCAAAGAGAGTCCATGCTTTCGGACTAGAACACAGCCATCAATGGCGTTTGAAAAAGTCACACTTAAAAACGTCTGTTTATTCTCGACTTACCATGCGCAGTCAGCTGGTTTGTGCAAATGAATGCCGATTGCATTTCATAGCTCTTGTGATTTCCCTGAGCTAAATCAACACTTTGTGATTGCCTACAAACTGGCAGGTAACTAGCACAGCCATAGAAATAATTGAAGGGGGTGTTTGCAGAAAAACTGTTTTCTCTTTAATGACCGTAGCAAATGCATGCTAAATTAAAGGTCAGCTGCAAGCAGTTACTTTATGATTCAGTCCATGGTAATAAACATTTCAGTAGCCACGAGAGACAGTTCACGAGTAATACAATACTTTTACAGATCATATGTTCGACTTGCGGGCGCAACACGGTGTTGATGACATACAAAATATCAAGACAGCTGTCCAGTAACTCGGTGGTGGTCGCCAGGACTGGCTGCCTGCAAAAACCCTGACTTATACCGTCGAAATGACTTGGTGGTCGGGCTTGTCCACTGCATCGATCAGGCGAGCTATGATGACTGAGACTTAGGTCCATCCAGGTGTAACCTTGTCAGACAGTCCAAAGGGGAGCAGTCAGAAGAAAAGCAGTTGCACTCATAGGATTGTATGTCGAACTACTGACTGTTCGGAAGCGCTTAGGTAGCAAGGCAAAATCATATGGGCACACAGTAGACCTATTTTTATAGTTGTCTTGGTCACTGCGCCCTCGGACTAGGCAAGCCCCTCGCTGTCCAGTGAGTCAGACTGTTGAGTCATTCGCTCAGGGTAGGGTCTCCGAAGTAAACCCTGTATCCCGTTGTCTCGCAGACAAGAATTCCGAGTTAGACACTCGGGGCTAGATCCCTCAAGTCAAAACCCTACCACAGCATAAACGACCGGGAAGTATCAGAAATTATTGTTCTCTCGGACACTGATGATATTCGAACACTACGACTTTCTCCCCTATTTTACCCGTTTTCTGCCTTCCATCTGCCTTCGGACAATAATTGTTTTCTGAGGCCGAGACAACTGGTAAACAATGGCTCCTCCAGTGTCTGCACTTTCCGACAAGTCGGTCGGCAAGCTGCTCTGAAAAGAACTTTCTCAAGTCTGGGACTTGATGTGTGCTGCGTGACGAAGACGAGAGTCTACGATCCTAGCACGGTTATCCACTTGAGCTCAGCTCTAGATAATTGTCGATCCAAGTGATTCTATCTCAGGGTTTCTGGTGACGCCGAAGCTGAATCTCGCGGTCAAGCTGGAGTGGAAATCACATTGAGTTCCAGTGCAGAGCAGTGTTTGTTTGACTGGATCCCAGTGAACAGTCGCTTGTGTGCTGTCAGACTCAATACCTCGTCTGTCGACGCAAATTAGAAAGACGTTGTGTATTCGTTACATCGCGTATGCCCCAACGGAAAGCCGTTCAGATGCTACCAATGATAGGTCCATTGACGCCTTCGTTGACCTTCTGAGGCAAACTAAACACACATCATCGTACCAGCGGAGATTTTAATGCTCAGCCTCGTTGTCTTTTTCCGGAGGAGAAGTGGTTTGGAGGTATGTTTGGTGTCCGGGCACAACGCACCGACAACAGGTGAAAAACTGTTGCGGTTGTGCGCATCTCACTGTCTCTATATTTCGAACACCGCATTTCAACATAGGAGAAGGCACTGTGCTACATGATGATTTCATTGTGCCTCTCAGCCGTGGACATAGTTGGATCATATAGCAGCCAGTTACAGGTGGCGCCATTCTGTTAAAGACTGTCGTGCCTCTTGAAGCAACCACCTGGACACGGACCATGCTGTCGTGCTTGCCAGTTTTGTGTTGTCATATGCCCGGAGGACATACGCTCGTAAATGCAAGGCACATAAGTAGCATTAGAAAGAGGAGATTGTGAAGAGCGCTTACCAGAAGGCGTTGTTGAACGAATTGCTTAGATTTACTCAGGTGGAGAATCCTTACGAATACTGAGAACAAATTGCCACAGCTACGAAAATATGCTGTGAAGAAGCATGTTCTGTAGGAGCTGTTCATTATTGATTGAACTGGATTACCGTCACGTAGATAAACTTCATGAACAGGTGTCGCTCGATTCCATCTGGTTTCGAATATACTGACGACAATCGAGAACTTCAAATCAAACTGACTAAAATATGGAACAAAGAATCGAAAGAGATGGATAGAGCCTTTCAATCTGAGAATAGCAGGAGGATTTTTCCCCTGATCCGCGATTGTACCGGCCGTCGAGTCGGTATAGATGATACCAAATGTGAAAAAGATGGTTCATTTATCATCAGTCACTCGTGCCGACTTGACAGGTGGGTTGCACATTTTGAAGACCAGTCCAGCTGGCCTCAACCAGGCCATGTGAACGACGGGACCCGAATTGTCAGTTAGTGCGTTTCAGACGGCCCTCTGTCGGAAGCAGAAATGGTTGTGGTGCTTAAGTTATTAGTCCAGAACTACTCTCTCCTCCTCTTTTTAGTGATGGGAGCAAGAGGTTGATATCAGAACTGACAAAACTCCTCAAGGGGATTTGGGAGGCTGAAGAAGTGCCTCGTGATTGGTGCCTATCATCAGTAATTCTCATTTTCAAAAAGAGGTCCCGAAGTCTGTGACAACTACAGAGACAACAGTTTGTGTCTACCACGTCCAAGTTACTCACTGGCTTCATATTACGTCGGTTCACTAAGCCAAGAGAGAGCCAGAAATGCAAAGAACAGGCAGAATTCCGATCCGGTCGAGGGTGCGTTGATCATATTTCTACCTTACGACGGGTCTTGGAACATCTACACTCTTGTGTGCAACCGACCGTCTTGATCTTTTTGGACCTGAAGGCTGCTTCGATTCAGTTGCTCGTAACGTTCTCTGGAGCTGTCTTCTTCGCAAAGGAGTGCCAGGAAAATACGTGGATCTGTTGAGATCACTGTATTCTCATTCTGCAAGCAAGATGAGAGTGTATGGACAACTGTCTCGGGCGTTCATCACTTCTAGTGGTGTTCGTCAGGGGTGTCCGATTTCCCTCTTCCTGTTCAATTTTGTCATGGATGACATTCTGGACGGTGCGCTTCGTGAATCCAGCGGGATTGGTGTTGAGCTTCTTCCTGGCGCTAGAACGACCGATCTGGAGTACGCGGACGACATTGCCTTACTTAGCTCTTCTGCCAAAAACAAGCAGACCATGCTGAACAGGTTGAGCCACCAAGCTGGTTTGTATGGAATGCGCTTCGCACCTTCAAAGTGCAAAGTGTTGCTTCAAAACTGGGGCACTTCAACTCCTACTTTTTTCATTGCAGGTAATCCGCTTGAGACTGGGGATAGTTTCACAAGCTTGGGTAGCACTTTCTCGTCAGCCTCTAATATTGCTGATGAGATATCAGTGAGGGTAGCATGGACACGAATTGTCCTTGCCAAACTGCGTCATCCGTGGAGTCGAAACGACGTTCGGTTGTCGCTGAAAGGGAGGGTATATAATGCATGCGTGCGTTCCATTTTGCTCTATGGTTCGGAAACGTGGCTTGTTCGCAAGGAAGATGCCAACAGGCTTGCTGTGTTTGACTCTCGTTATCTCCGCCAATTAGCCCATACTAAATGAAACGATTGCATGAGCAACACAGTCGTTTGCCAGCGCGCATTCCGGAACCCTCGGAATACGCAATTAATTGGACAACTAACTTCGTTGCACAGCCTACCATAGTCGCGTCATGTATTCCGTATGTTATCTGCTTACTGTAGTGGATATTATATACTGAGACCATCTAGAGTTAGGCGAAACCACGTGGTTGTCACGAAGTGTAAACATCATTACTGTTCCACTGAGCAAAGTGGGCAGGTGTCTCTTGTCTGGCTGTGGTCCTCGTGATCACTCAGACCGCTGGTCAGAAACGCTACCCAAGATGGCGGTGTGCCATAGTCAGTGGTGTACCTGCATCCACACCATTTCTAGTTCTTCCGCTTAGTCTTCTTTAATTAATCAATAACCTTCTCAATAACGCTTTCTTCTAGGACATTCTACGTCACGGTTGAGGTGAGCGACAGCTCGCGCTACAGTACCTTCTGATGAGTGCCATGGCTGATATGGTAACCATGACAATATGAAATAACGCGAACCTCTTTTTGATGTGCTCATAAGCATAACCCGTACTATGTAAGTGAGTGGCGGTTTTCGTTGAATCGCTTATGGATGAGCGGTTATCATTCATCGTCAATAAATGTTGTCCCACAAAACCGCTCTCATGTTTTTGTCGACAGACAAGAAATAGCTAAAAATACTAATGTCGGGTGAGTTATGTCTGCACAAACTCGTACAACAATGGTAAAACGTAATACTAGTGTATAAGCTCATAGGAGAACCCTATATTTTACAACAGTTGTACGCCCTTACCTACAAAATTTTGATAATCCAATCGAGAACAATAATCCTCTATCCGAAGCATCCAATAAAGGTTCCCAAAAGTGTCATGAGGCTGATAATAAACTCTTACCAGGAATTGTTAACAATGTTGAATCAATCTCCACAACGCCACAGCAAATTCACTAAATCCGGACAGAATAAACCTCGGATTCTCAATATTCCAGATTGAAATGTAAATGGCCAAGCTATATTCCATGCAGAACTCATTACTTCTCACTCTGTAACGCAGTGTTTCACTCACTGTTCACTACTACCTCAATCTAACTACTGAAAAGTACACCAAAACGGTGTATACGCGATGACCAGCTAGAGTTGGAATTCTGTTGGCCACATCCTTACAGCACAAACACAGGCTATTGGATACATATATTAGTGCGCGCCCGCATGTGTTCTATTGAGTTATACAATATGCGTGTTTACCCGTTATACAAATGTGCAGTTCAAACGCGTTGAATAACCGGAACAGGTGAGATTTCCCCACTGAAATTTCTTTGCATGCATAAGAGAAAGTTTACTTTACACCTCCTAATTCTTCAAACAGTTCGACCCAATCACCACTACAGAAACAGGAAAGAAGTTGGTTTGGCAAACATTCCGATCCCCCTTACTCATCTCCAGGTCAATGTCTTAATGCTTTATATCATCCCGGTTGTCAAGCGAGCAAAATTGAGGGCAACTTTTTATATAATTACTTCAAACAAGTCTGAATTAGACGTGAGTCAGATCATCCAGTTGACCTCGAGAGTTGTCAGCTCAGTAACGGAGACCCATAGTGAACGTGGGGCCTGGCCAAACTTTTTCTGAGCCCACGGCTGTGAATTGCTCAGGTGGTTGCCAAGGTAAGAAATTTGACTCATTTGGATTTATGTCCGGCAAAGCGGTAATTGAAACGGGAAGTCACTTTTTGCAAAATGTGGTGCCCTGAGTCAATGAGGTGCGCTAGCAGTGCATTTAACGATTATTTCTTCCCGTTCTTTATCAGCCGTGTGAGATGATGTTTTTATATCCACCGAGAGAAACGCCTGGTTGTGCTACCGACGTAATCTGTTCCACAGGAGCATGTGAAAGTAAACAGAAAGTGAGGTTGCAAATCTAAGCGAGGTATCTTTGAGTTGTGCGTGAACTACTTCGATGTGGGTCTTTTAGTAGCGCTACTTATTCTGCGAGTCCATACCTAACCTTCATATTCTAACGTCATACAAACTAAATTCTTTATCGCAGATTGGAGTTTAACTTTTGTTACTGTCAGATCCGTAAGCGTGTCAACAATGTTTTGGAAGCAGACATTCTCTGCAAACGTCCGCCGTAGAAATATCATTTCTATTTCAATAGTGTCATCAGTACATATCTTCATAACTCTATGTGTCAGTCTACGAACGATGTTTCCTTTGGGTTTGAGAGGTGAGTAACGGAAAAATGAGTATACCGGTCGTACCAAGCCCTCATCTGCGAACGAATTCATGATGTGAACCGCCTGCACTATGTTTTGATGTTGCATCCAGGAAAGATACCTCTCCAGCTTTTTCGAGTTCATGAATAAAACTAAGATTAAGGTGCGTTTCGTTCACCTCGTAAGTATGCGATTTAGATCCATAGCCTCATCAATTACACAAATCATATCATCCGCGTTCCTCTTGTAGAAAGTGCTGTGCTCTACAATCTCACGAGCATATTTAAGCTCGGCTTGAATACTACAAGTATTGTTTAAGAGTCTTCGGGCAATTCCATTTGGTACATCCATAATTTTACTACGATACACATGTAGAAACCGTCGCTAGAATTTTTATCACTCGGTCCTAGGTTATGCTCTCTCAGAAATACGGCGGAGCAGTTTGTTTTAGGGGCCCACTGTGAAAAATTTATACAATCAAGTCAAATCTCTGGTTCCGTCATCAGCAGGAGCTGCCAAATATTTCGACATCACTTTGGCTGACAAGTGCCATCAATATCCCAATTCTTGATTGCAATTAGGCAGTATTACGACAAAATGTCACATCCAAAATCTGCAGGATTTGAGAACAGCTGGTGATATGATGATATCGAAGCCTGACGAAGGTGTAGGAGTCGTTCTGACGTACAGATCAACCTGCTTGTCAAAAATGATTGATATCTTGGGTGAACCGTTTAATTTCATCAACGTGCTAAACGAAAACTTTTGAACCGATGCGATCCAGAAAACCGCCTCCTTCTTCGGAATAATACTTATATGTGCATGAACTCGTTAGTTATGTCACCTTCCCTACTGCTCCTGTCGAAGGACCTACGATAGTTATTGTATCATCGGATGAAACAAAACCTTTAAAACAGACGCGAAGATCATTGATATATTGCACCCGTGCAGTGTGGTGAAGTGTACCATCGCCATGAAAAGGAACGAGTATACTTATAAAGCTTAATATATGGCTCATTGAAGATTCCAGTTTAACACATATGCCTTGGTGAATGAAACAGGAATTATGCCAACTTAAGTTAGGAGTAGGTTTTCATTGAAGTGTGACTGTTGACCTCCATATCCAACCACATATGATCTTAACTGGTCGGCCTAAAAATCTTCAATGATTGCATCAACAAACAATGGTTGCATTGGGAAATGCCAAATTTACAGAACATTTTAACGCTAATTTCTGATGTTGCTGTTGAGCTTTGTATCACATTATAAAGTATACAGAGAAAAACTATCAGTCCCACTGAGATTAGTGATTGTATACATAATTGTGTTCCTAGTGAATGGAGAAACGTCATGCAAAAACACTCTTTTTTGAACCTCATGGTGATAGTTGATACGCCACAACGAATGTGTAGACTATTTTCTGTTTTTTCTGAATGCCTCAGGTATACGGCGGTTGCTTGATTAAAAATCACGGAAGAACTACATGCCTGAACTTCATAAAAAATTGTCCAATTTTATGATCATTTGTAAGACCGTAAACCTAGGAGTAACCACTTTAAAAGCTGAATCAATTGATTTATTTCGTTATTTCGCGAGTCTTTTTTTCTTCATTTTTCACCCAAATCCTCTAACACTTAGTGATATCTTCGAATACTCTCCCAGTTTCTTCCTTTATTGTAACCTGCTAGGTTGAAAAATTCCAGGTTTATCAAGAATGGACAGAACACGTTAGATATTTTTAGGTTTTCACTTCAAATCAATGATCGCTTGTGGTGAGTTTAGCCCGAAACTAATTTAATAAACATGAACCCGTTAGCCACGCGTGAACCACCTTTTTTGAGGCATGAATAAAAATTTTATTGGAACGTTGGTACATAGAATAACGCTGTCCTGCACGACGGACACCAGTGGCGCTGTATGTACTCTCACAAAATCTTTAGACCAATACCTGTTCTGATCTAACTGTTTGGAAACACTCAATTAAACCTGGTATTTCACAAGCCATCTGCTGTACAAACAGTGAAAGCCCGCCTTTCAGAATCCCATTCAAGAGAGTCAATATTCGTGAGCTGTGGGCCATTGAGGTGTAAATATAATGCGATTTTACCACTGGCCAACTGAACTTGTTTGAAATATTTATTTGCACGTCACGCTGACTCAAACCATTATTGCACTTCAGGTTCATGAGCTCAACAATATATTTTAGAATTGAAAGCATATAACTAAAGTTATTCCGAACCAATTTGGGTAAGCAGCACATTAGTATGTTGCAGCTGGTGCACACAAACTAATCAGGATAATGCCTGGCCACTGAGACAAACGACTGCTTGAAACACTGCACCGTCTGATCAGTTGTAGTGACAACAATGAACGAGTAAATGTGTGAACAAATGGCTTTTGATGTTGCTTGCTCGCTTTTAAATGATGTGTGGACAAACATTTTGATCGTTCTCACATATCAGTGATCAGTTCAAGCCGCTAGTGCTAACAAAGGCAAAAACTCTTGACTTAAGTAAAAGTTAACCAACTTAGCGCTTCAAAAACAGCAGCAATCGCAGTATAATGCTAATGCAACAAATCCACATTACACATGTTTGTCCTCGGTTTACTTCAGGTTATCCGTTTGTACTGACTGTGTTCATAGATATTCCAAGTGACCGCAGTAGACCAGGTTTTACCCTTGAACAAGCAATTTGTAGCGAGAACACGACACGTAAGAATCAGTTATGTTATATCCATGATCCATAATGAGGCAAGATAGACATGCGTCACGAACCAAAACGAAAATATACATTGTGAATCAGTTACGTTATTACAATACAAATTTTAAGAGAGAATATAAGGAAAACCTTCAAGACCTTGAAATTCTGAGTTCCGTTTTTAAATATCAAGTGAGAATAGGCCATCGCATTTGGACCTAACTCAGCGTTACTAAGCTAACCGTGATGTAATTTCATCTTTCTATTATAAACAACATCCGTTAAATCAGTTTTTCCTTCTAAAACCAGCTACGATTCCAAAAAAGGGTTTGATGCAAAAAAATATGAAGCACTGATATGCGGTAAAAGTTCGGAGCCCCAATGGTTGCCACAAGTGCAACTAAGCTAAGGTTGTCAGTATTCCTCAAAACTGAGAGTCCTCCTAATTTATATCTTAAATCAAAACAAAGCATTCTCTGAGAATTTCTGAACTGAGGAAGATTTCCTCTTGTGTGGCAAAATATTCTCGTGAAAAACTATCGATACGTTTGACAGTGCACAATACAGAAAACGGGAACTGAACGTGCGTTCATTGGTTCAACTGGAGTCTGTATAAGACAGTTTTCGGCATCCTGGTGTACTAAAGACCTTCTGAAAAGAAACGCGCATTTCAACAAGCCTCGTTTTAAACCCCTCACGATATTTGCTTTATTAGGTGGCCAATTACCAGTCTCACGTTAACGTCAATATCAACCTCAATAGGCTGCATGGACTGAGAGACAGAAAGAAACAACAAACTAACCGACAATGTAATTGTCACTGTTAACTGTCCAACGATAGAACAAATACACTCGGGAGGATGTTTTGTTAATTGTTCAGACTTGAATAAAGCCAGAAAATTGTCCTACCAACCAATTAACACAATATCGGGCCACTTGAAAAAGCTTTAGGTAACTTTTCTTCGTCCGACAACGCTCAGGATGTGGAATTTCCCGATAATGCGTTCAGGCTGTTTGTGGTCAGTTTTATACAATTCAGTGACATTTCCAGTAACCCATGAGAAAGCAAGGTGAGTTTGGTTGGATAAAGATGCCCAATTTTTCTTTCCTCAGATAAAATGGACCTACTTCAGCTTTTTAAAGTGGGTCTCAGATGTTTTTCCGTTGGGTACCAAAAGAGGTACCTGCTGCAAAATTTTCCTACTTGATAGAGTTGGTTCTTTGACTCTACTCATCTGTTTTGAAATGACGCAAAGTGCGTCGTGTATATAGTAACAGATTTTACTTTGGCTGATAAGAATTTATTTAAACTTCACAAGATACTCTAATTTAGCGTTGTTCGTGCTATGTTGATTTTGTGCTGAGATGCTATTAAGTCAGTAAACCGAAAAACATTTTTTTGTTCACTAGTTCTAAAATGTTTTCAATAACTTGGAAAAGCTTCCTAATTAATACATTTCTCTACACGCCTCCCAGTACGATGTTACTATACTGATGCGTCATGCAATTAAACAAACGAATGTTGGATTTCTCGTGTTTATTCAACAGTTCTTGTTGGCACGCATATTTCCGCATGACTGAAGTAAGCTTAGTGAAGCATCGAGACGGTAATACTTTCAAACGAATTATATGGATGTTCAACCCAGATGATGGCTAGTAGAAATTCTTATGCTATAACCAGATCTCAGTTCGGATAAGTATTAATCTGTCACTGATTAATTTCAATACAATCTACTATATGTTTACCGTCGAAAAACAACTTCATTTCCATTACTGTTGGCAGACGTATCAATTATGTTTTTTTACTACTACCCGCAGCTGCGTGTCAATCAAGCGTTTGTTTTTGGCGCCACTGATGCCTAAACTAGGCATATGGAACCATTCAGTATTTTGACAGGAGTCAGATAAGTTTTTACGTACAGTATGTTGGGATGGCTAAGTGGAATGTTGTCCAAGCTTGCTAAACAGTGCTGGGGTTTACTTTCCACTTTGATCCCGTTGTCGTGGCTACAACAATTCAGGATGCACCCCTGAAACAAGAATACGCATATCATCTACAGAGGTAGAGAGCCAACAGTGGAAACAATGGAACGAGAAGAAAAGAAAATGTGGGTATAAAATCACCCCCTTTTGGTATGCTTTGTTATTTGGTGCTCAAAGGAAGCGTTTGAAAATTTACAGTGGTGCACTTTTATTCTTACTGCTTAAAATCAATGATGCTGTTGAACGTTCAGCAATTTTTGCAAAGAGTTCACAAACTCAAATATAATTCTTGTTAAGTGATATGTCTAGAATGCGTACAACGATGCTGAAAGAACTGAAAAGGCAAACTTGAAGAAGAAATCAAACTGGATGTACTGCAAAATATTTGGAATGCCTTATATTCAATACGTAAATATTCAAGCCTTAATTCATCAGACAGCGTAAGGAATATGACTGAAGAGACTAGTGCATGCATTCCATATGAAGCTACTTGTGTGACAGCGTTAGATAGATTCAATTATTCAAAAATATATTCTTGTTTTAATTGGTAGCACAAAATTCAACGTTCTGAGTCAGACGATTTAATTACCGACGAAAGTTTCTAACATTTTCATGAGCAGTAAATCCATTATTGATAAATGACTGTTAAACTTCTATTACTTCGAGAAAGCTGAGTTTCGTTTTATAAAAACTTTCATAAAGTTTTCTGCTAATTCTTGCGAGAGCCGCCAAGAGCAATATTGACTACTTTCCAGGTCTTTTTGTAGTGATTAACCACGTTTATATTTACTTGTCAAAGGTTTTCAGAAGGTTGAGGCTAAACTCAATGTTATTTGTAAAATATCTTGGTCAGTATGTGACTTCACCAGCTTCTGTGCCAGATGTCGTTACAATGGACATATGCTGTGATACCCAAGCACACCTTTATTTTCCCACAAAAATGCCCAAAGAATCCTTAACAGAACTAACGCAACCGATTGGACTCATCTTTGTCACATGTGATAATGTTTTATTTCTACACACTGTTAAATCTTTGCCGCATTATGGACTTTCCGTAAACAGGAGGAGAAAAAATTGGCAATCTGTAGCACATCATACATGCGTCAACCATTCACGTACGGTGTCTACTCCAAACGATCGTGGAACAAATTGACCAGATGAACGAGAGACTGGTCAGAAAGGTTGTAGGTTCGAAATTTGTTTAAATTATCTATACATCTTGAATTCAAACGGAGATAAAACGGACCTAAGATTGTTAGCGTTATCGTGTGCATTATATTTCGCCGTCTGACGAGAAATGATTAATAGAACGTGATCAAGAGGAACTGCAGCGAAGAGGCTTAAATCCGCGACAACTGCATTTGAATGAGATATTACCTAATGTTAGACGTTTTTCCTCAATCAGCCCAAAGAGAAGAAGTTGTACCCACAAGTGACATTCTCATTGCCGAACGGAATGTAGACAGTGAATGATACAAAAATCGTGCTACCTAACGAAGCAGATGAGAGGGACTTAAATTCCTGTTGTTTTCATGCCACTAACATAGAATCAATAGGTATAAAAGATCATTGGTGAACAATTTTGCCAAAGATCCTCAGATTACTTTAATGTAGATAATTATGACATCGTTGCCATCAAGTGTTAATTCAGTTGGTTTGTGGCCAGAATTAGTTAATTGGCTTAATACTCAATCCCCCTAGTAGTTCAGAAGACTCTTCATCATGAAACTGTACAAAAGTGTCGCCGAAATACTTGTCGAACAAGATATTAATTCGAAACTGTTACCTTATCGTCAGATAAAATTGCAGCTGTTATAGACTGTCAAATTTTTCTCTGTGACATTACTGTTGAGAATAAAGAATTTTTATGAGTTGCCTGCAATCCCTACAACGATATTTGTATTTAACCCGTTTTTCTCATATTGTAGGATATATTCTTTCACTGACAAACCTTTTATTCATCTCTATATACTATATGTCTTGCACAGTTTGAGCAACCTGGGATCCTGCAGGCAATAACCTTGCGAAATGTGGTCGACTGAGTTTGAGAACGTAAGGTATATTACAATAGCTGATAGAAGATGTTTGCTTTCAATTAGTTGCTTGGGAGTTTGCTAACAAAAAGGTAACCGTTTGAGTGGGAATTAGATAATTGTTAACAAAGATTGAACGGGTTTCTTCTGCCAATCTTTACTCATTAATGGACCTTTGAAAACCGATCAGACAACAAAGACTAAACAAACGTCTAAACTGCTAACCGACTGCAAACGGTTTTGTGGTATAAGTCAGACAGATGCCAACTTGTGATGGAGAGATTAGGAGATTTTTCACCAAGTTGGCCGACACAGATCGTGCTGATCTGTCGACAGCAGGATTACGTGAATTATATAGTCTGCCGCTGGAAGCTTCAACGGAAATGAAGTTATGCTGAGTTTGGTTCAATGAATACTCACGCTGCAAATGACTAATGAAGAAGGGCAACAAAAGCCTTTTCAAAGCCATAGTGTCATGCAGATCTGCAGAGCATTTTGGCTGATATTTTCTGCGCAGAAATGCCGTGATAATCTATTTATAAATTCGACCACAGGGGGTTTGTTCTATCTATTTATTTACATTGTAACTACGCGTCGATGTTAACCAGGTGAGAAATGTCAATGAAAACACGGATAACAAAAGTCCACACGACGGTTCACTTTGGTCATTGTCTTATTCAGATTCAAAATTGAGCCGTGAGGAATAACTTGTATTGGGTCGCAAAAACATTCAGAGTTGCGGCCATGCAATTACGTTATTTCAAGCAAATACTTTAAGTTACTCTGACTCAGGTGCATTCAAACGTCATCATTTACCGTTAGCTTTTAGTCAACAAGTGTTCGTCGAAAATGAGACTTTTATTAGAATTCAAATATAGCTCACATGTAGCCTAGTTAAGCTATGAGGCCTATGGTATTTTGGCTATGGATCCCCATCCGACGTTGAGACGAATCACCTGTCAAATGCGCAATTCTCAGCGTGTACATTGGTCAACAGCTGTACAGTCTACCGTTATTCCAACGCTGATTGGTCGGTGTTTACACCAGCAGTTTGGTCATAGTTTATAGTTCAAGAACAGCTAGCAAACCAAACACATTTGTATTTCTTTCGCCTGAGGTGTTCGAACTCTCTATACCCCGTTTGACTCTATACAAACGCTCACATTAAAAAAACTTGTGGTACCTAAAAAATGAATCATCAAGTAACACAATTCATCGTCATTTTCACAGTATGGTTGATTAAATTATTAACCACACAGTCACATTCGCCCTTAACAGCAAGCAAACGAGCGTGGGGAAAACTCCGCGCAGACGGTTTATATGAACACAAAGAGTCATCAACGTTAGATGTCCAAAGACATACGCAACCCCGACTGCAAATTCCAGAAGAAATGATTTCTGCACGCCCTTCTGGCACAAGGAACACAAGACAAAACATATATCCATGGATTAAAATGAAGACTGGAAACATTCTTGATCGGAACTGGGAACCAAAGTCACGTAAAACAGGTTAGTGTACTTTACCTACTTTAGGGAATTCCACTGATTACAATATACATCTTATGATGGTCGTATATGCATAAAATCTGCCAACACCGACAGTTACATTGCAGTAACCGAATTTTCATAAGTACTGGGTGTTAAGTATATGAGAATGAGAAAGCTGCAATCAACCGTTAGTTAAGTTTTACTTGTATTAACAAGGACATTAAACGACTGATATCTCACCAGCTGTCCTCAGTAAAATTAGCCGTATGCATTACTTATTGAACATTTACTAAACATTCCCAAACTTTCTATGTCAGTTATCACTCACAGTTTGACTAACGTACACAGAGGGTGATTTATCACCACGTGTGATTTGTGACCGTATATTACGTGCGGCAAGTTCGACAAATTTATCCTCCAAAAAGTTTACCACCTCATCATCACACCGTTGTTATGTCGACCCACATGTTAGAACAGAACGACCCCTAGTAAATCTCAGCAGGTACCACGGACCATACTATTCTTCATAAGTGAATCCTATTGTCAAATGTTAGCATCACAATAAGTATATCACACAGAGCAACTTAACTTGTTGATACTGACTAGAATAAAATATTCTTGCCGTACTTCATTCGATAACCAATCTATTTGAATCCAAAACATTAATTGGATCCCAAGCTGTTAACGCACATGTATGACATATGAAACAATGCTGGATAAGAAGACTTGTAGTAAATGGCTGGTCTTATCTACTGTTCTCTCCATTCTCTTCCTGATAATTCGACCTCAATTGTCATCCATAACTTGCAGTTTAAGGAAACAAAATTTTTCTTCTTTGTTACGACGTTTGACTGAGCAATCTTTAATCTCACATTCTTGTCACTTATTCCCTTAGGAGATCTATCGAAACTTGATGTTTTTGGATTGTCTTTGGGTTTTTCATCCAAAATATTGGTCGTGTGTTTTCGTAATTTACTAATCAAACAATAAGCTGGATGACGGTTTTTCTTTCAAAGTAGCAAAATAATGGGTATCCGTAACAGTTAAGGGAGCAGGGTGTTCGATCTAGGTAATTATGTTGGTTAATTAACGTGGACACAAAATCCATTTCCGATCTATAAGTTAACGTTTGGTTTATTCTAATTTGGTCAAAATGAACCAGAAATTAACCAGATAAATGCTGCTTCATCAAGTAATCTCTGCTGATTACTACAGAAAAGTAACTGAACTATAATGTACGTAAGACACGATAACAATGTTGTTTCATGTGATCATATCTCAAAAGTCTGATTCCTTGACAGAGCGCTTAGGCATACGTACATGAGTTCTTACACTTCACTTATATACGCATGGCGATTTTTCACTTATGTGGATTTATTTCAGTTTCAACTCTATTAAAATGTCATACCAAAAATTTCTGTTGGATATTTCGGGTTAGCTAACACGCATAATATTTTAATCTATTCCATTATGTCTCCGGTTAGATTTACACTAGGCCAAAAGTTATTGATGTATGACTTATGTTTTAATATTTAATTGGTCGGTGAAATGCAAAGACCGTTTTGGCTGTCATCAGTAAATAGCATCGGGTAAGATTGTTATAGGCAATGTTACAAACATTAGTAATGGCGATAGATTGAGAAGATTTTTACTGGTTTCAAAAGCTAATTCTGTGTGCTGCTTATTTTTTAAAACGATGACATTCATTCTGCAGCTGTTATCAACGTTACGGTTTTTATCTATTGCACTTCAAAGCTTGTACATTCGCCGGTTCAAAACTAGATTATCCTCAATACTTTCGTCTACCTTTGGGCACCTTACTAGTGTTTACGAAAAAAGCCAAACTTTGTATGGCACGAGAGCAAACAAAATGGTGAAAAAACATGCTTTACCTTTGTTAATGTACAGTGGTTTTTGTGTATGCTTGATAGAATGTCTTAAAACTAGTTTGTGCAAGATAAATATCCTCTTAAAAAATGAGCGTTTTTAAATTTTTACAAATTTACATACTACATTATTAAGCATTCCTGAGACGAATAATCACGCTTTGGAATTGTATCATTTGTCTCTCTGTCTAAAGATATTTTATCACCGTGCTTCAATTGTTTTTCCATTAACAACTCAATGTCTGGTTATAAATTTACTCGTAAAATGCTACCCAGAAGAGTCATCAAAATGGTAATTAAATATGTACCAAAAAGGCATTGTGTACCATCATAGAATTGTTAAACTTTCTAAATTTAGACATGTTCATTATATGTTCAGTTTAACCCCGTATTGTCTGAGATGACAAACATTTGCTAGTCGTCCTGTTGTTTGGTTAATTTCACACACTAACAACGGAAAGCGCGGAATTTGGTTCAAAAATCAAATTCCAATTCAAAATTCATTTATAACAAACAACATATTATGACTGTGGATTTGATAACGAACAATAACATCATTTATTACATGTGACCAATAAACCTTTTCAGTTAAAGTTGCCTCAACTTCATAAACGTTTCCGTAAAATTTGCGTTTTCTTGTCAATAATAAGTCGAAATTTTTCATCAGGTTGGTAATGTGTCACGCTTGAACAAAACAAAAGAAAAACGTATGTGAAAGTAGCTGGCCGTTCTCAACAAAAGATTGTGCATTTGGGCACTCTTTAATTTTAAGCTAGTCAATATTTTGATGGCTCTAAAAATGAACATATTAGTGTAAAAATGGTGACTACAATGTGCTGAGAACTGTCTCTAATTGATACAAAATCTCCGTTTTTAATCCATAGTGTCTCACTTTAGAACAGTGTTCACAATCTTTCTATTCCCTTCATTACAGCAAAATGTGATCAGGCTAATACGATATTTTCGAGTGAAACCTTTTTATATAATTGCCGGTTCAGCTTTCATAGGGCCAGATAAAAATTGTATGCGCATATTAACGCCTCCAATGAATCACATGTAGTCTTCCACAGCCACCATCTACAAATTCACTTTTATGTTTGCAACAAATTTCCATTTATCTCTTGTGTGTAAAACTATTAGTCTACTGTCTGCAAAGTACCTAATCATAAAATTACATTATCTGGTAACAATGTTTTCAAGGCTTTGATGTTTGCTTATAACCTCAACAACAGATAATAGATACCAAGCGCCTCTTTATGATCTATAGTGAAGAAGTTACGGATAAACGCTTTGAAGAACTCGCATTGTAGTTAAAGCAAACGAGTCGGTTGTGGAGTAACAATACCAGGAACTAGAACAAAGTACTTCAAAAATGTCCTACTTAATGGATTCTAATATTGATCAAATGCTTTTGTATCGGTGAACTGAACTTTTGCTCGTCATTTAAACTCTGTTACCACAACACTGTTAAGTTTGATAGAAATAATTTAACTATTCAAGAAATCATCCGACAACGAAATCTTGACTTATTGATTAAACGAAGTTACCAGATCGAAAGAGAGGTGTGAGCCTAAAACTTTAGATAATTTGAAGACTAATAAGTAGTGTGGCAGATTTATGAATTTAGATGAGACCCAACTGTGAAAATTCAGGGCTTCGGCTGGATTCGAACCAGCGACAGACACACCATGCCTCAACGCGGGAAGGGCTCTACCAGCTGAGCTACAAAGCCACGCCAGGAGCTCGGAAATTTCACATTTGGACTCGGTTACCCACCCGTCCGACTGTCTCATATGGAATCCACCAAATGATCCAGGGGATCGACTGCCCCGGCAGGATTTCTCAAACAGTTCGCGCTGGAATCCACCAACGCCACTGTTGAGCATAGAATTTGTATTACTAATAAGTCTCATCTAAATAATTTGAAGAGCTGAGGAGTTTGGTTATCACAGTGTGATTATGGCCTCCTATTTTAGTGGAAGTTGGGACTATCCCACCGTAAAAAACTATTATATTACTGATGATTCCTATTTTGAGGGCAAAGCAGAACTGAAGTGTAAGCTTGAATCCTTGCTCTAGGCAGGTGAAGTTAGTGGCCGACAGTATATTGAAATAACTAACCCCAAAAGCAAAGATAATAAGCTACCAGCGTTTAAAAGAATCTGAATTCTAGTCAGGTCTAGATGGAGACGTTCAGATTCCTAGACTCTCTTGCGTGCCAGTGGATGCGGTAATTGTCGGCTTAAGCAATTTTCACGTAGAAACTTGATTCTCTTGTCAAAAACCTCCTTTTTTAATGTACTCCGTCAAGATAGCTGGTTGAGTAGTGGTGTGTATCACGATTTTACGAACGCGGAGGCGGATATTTTAGATTACTGATAAATGGTCAGAGGTTGGGTAAATTTCGAGTTGAACGTCACTCACGTTTGATCACAGCATTCGAATTCAGATAGACTTTCCAGTCAACTTGTTTCGTAAAGAAGCACCAGACTGGAAATTTGCCCTCAATTGAGCTCGTTAGTGGTGCATATCATTGCCACGATCGAGACAGGAACTCGAAAGAGGCTGGCTGAAAAGTCTCTCTGAATAGGAAAGCCGTAATCAAGTGTGAGTGATGCTCACCGTGGAGCATCCTATTATTTGCTTAAGATATTACGATTTACCTATACTCTTGGAAAGGATTATATGGCCTACTTCCAGGTATAGTGTTTGTTTCCATATCTGTCTTTGGGAAAACCTTATTGTGAAGTAAATTTTCAGTGCCTTAATCGAAAGCCACCCAGGGTCAGAATGCCTGTCGTATCTGGGAAGAATGTGCGGAACAGTTCTGCCGACCGCAATTAGACTGCTTACCTACCCAGAGCCGAAACTTTTTACTTGAGAGCTATCCCAAAATATGGCTGGACCGTGAAACTCAGGTGGTAACTTGTAAACCCCTATTTAATTCCTGGCCTACTAATTATGCTTCCGTGTGACCTTTTGGCGCCATCCTGAAGAGTAGTTTAAAAACACTGAAACAATAAATCAGTAAACAAAAATTGATTCTTTCTTTACTCAAATAAACATTATGCCATCTTGCTGAAAAACAGTATAACGGTGCTATCAAAACACAAAAGCACTAATGGTATGTCCAAACGTAGAAGGCACTTACCAGTTTAAATTAGAAGTCTAATCATGAGCCCAGAAATGTTATACTTAAGCTCATTTATTTGCTCATCGCAACGTATTACGTGATTGCGTAATGAATTTCTAAAATGTCTCATGCTGCAATCTATCAGCCCAACTGTTTGCGACTGAATTGGTGTTGGTAGATACCAGAGTAAACTTTCTGGGAAAACCTGTTTGGCCGAGCAATCTCCAGGGTCATTTAATGGATCATGCATGACACAGTACCAGGCACCCATAACCAAATCCAAATGGGAAGTTGCTGAGTACTTGCCTTGGCTTCGTTTTTCATCCGATTGATCGCTTGTCGGATTTGGGTGTGCTGTTTTTGTCGCTGGTTCAAATCCAGAATTTTTGCAATCAGGTCTAAGAAAATATTGAATCTGACAAAGTGATAAACTTTTTATTAGCCGCACAATATGAAAGATTTCTCGGAAATTGGTCCTCATACAAGTGTTTCAATATTAGGTTAAATACGAAATGTGTGATGGTTTTAAATGACAGTCGTAACATTATTCTTCTATCATACCTTCCGGAATGACCTCTGTTTAACTGAAAATACCTTATTTATTCCCACTCAACAATCCACGTAAATTCGGCACATACATTTTTTTTCTGCGTCTGAAGAAATTAGATCTTGTTGAGAAAGTGTGCGTGTAGAACGCATCTAGATGGTCGCATTCGAACGATTCTTACGTGAAACGTATAATGACAAGGAGGTATACACCGACAGTGTTACACGAACCAATAACCTCTCATTAATGTGAGTGGAGCGTTATACAACGCGCTGTTCTGACGACTTAAGCAACTGACTTCATGACCGATTCATCGTGAGAAAACAATGGTGTGTTTATCGTGTTCATGGCCGACGAATCAAGTATTGCTTGTCATAAAGATTCAGTTGTCAAAATGCAATGTAAATGGTTGCATACACTGAAAGTTAAACAAGTTCATTTCGTGTCATTAACCACTGTGTGCATGCAGTCCAAAGTTTACCCATGAACTATCAAATGATGTCCGCGCACATACATTGGTGAAAATTACACTGACTTGACTTTAACTAATGGCACGTGAACTCTATTTTGTCGAAGCCTGAACGAAAACTGATTAGTCACCTTCACTTTTTATATAAGTGGAACAAATTTATCAGCACATACTACATATTAATGTATATGTTTTTTTATACATTGGATGAAATGTGTGAAAAGATACGAATCAGATATTTGAAAACTGCGAAAACCAGTGAGTAACATGTTTATGCCGGAATTGCATTTTTTCGATTGTACGCACAAAATGCAACTCAAGTATACATACATAAGGACAATCAAAATGGTACAGCTTTTTCATTTGGGAAAATGTTGTTTTGTTTTGTGGATATATTTTTTGAATTCGTATGTATATTTTAGTAAATGAAGGAACGCGATAGTTAGTATGGTGAAGACTTGGAATAAAAAGCGACAACCGATCGGACATGTTGCCATTTTTTTGTCTTATATATGCAATCTTTTGGTCGTTTTGTTTACTTCATGTTTGCAACCGTTACGAGTTAATACACAGTTGTCCGACCATAAATTTTACCACATTCGCGAAGTCACCCAAAGTCACACAGTGCAAACATCACGTCGGGGAAAGCAACCGACAGAGAGCTTTGGTTACACTTCGTTAGGATACATGAGCGCGATCCATCTCGGATTGTTAGTTTAAGCTGACTACGGTTAGGAGAATGCAAAATTGCTATTGTACACCTTTATGATTCTGCACCTCAAGTCAACACCTCGAAAGCGATTTTGTCTTGGTTTGGACTTCTCAGCGAGAAATAGTCCGATAGCACTTCGCATGGCGAGTTGGTTTTCAAACCATCAAGACTGTCATTCACAAGAACAAGTATTTTTAGTGGATTCAAATTGTTAATTCATATAAGACACTATTTGTTTACGTCAAACTTGTGTTAGCAAGTCAATCGCCTATTTGCATGCGATGTGGTTAAATTGGTGATTGAGTAGATGACCCGTTTAGCTTATAGCTTAATACGTTTTCGTTTAAAACCTTGATTCGTCTACATCTATTACAGCACCATCATGAAATATGAATTATTCGACCAACTTTGTTTTGAATTTCAAACAGTCTTGGTGCTATACTATATTACATCTGAAGTGTTGCAATCGCTAATCTAAATCATGCTTTTCGAAATTTAAACTATATTATAGTGACTGTTATCAAAGTGTCTTTCTAAGTAGTCTTTATATAATTAGTAGTTTATTTCTAACATGATTGTAATTTAGCATAGTATTGCCCAATTGTACCTCCTCAAAATTGTCCAGACTTCCGAAGTTACATGTTTTCAAACAAGTGTTTGGCGTTTTTACAAGCTTCTATTGGCTCAGCGTTTTCATTTGATCGAGGTTGGCTTTTACGTGACTGGAATACGCTTTGTTAACATCAGTTAATTTTACTTGGGCATTTTATGGATTGCTAGGGCACTTTTTCTGGTGCATCCATTCGAAGCAAGCAGCCAAATTACTCCCTTTTATTAACAAGGTAATGTCACTCGTTTTACTGATGAGATTGCAACAAGGTTCAGCGTGTAAAAATTACCAAGAAAAGATAAGGAGTTATTTGTCAGCAGTACCAGAGTAACAGCATTGACTGGTCGGTATATTTTCATGCAACATGGTTATAGATAATTTAAATTTTGACCTGAATAAATGAGTAGTTCTTTAGTATTCTCAATGTTTCGAGGTGCAGACGGAGTAGTGCTCTAAACCTTCTCGATTGTACACTTGGCTAAACTTTGTGCAAGGTGCATTCAAAAACCTTACAATAATCAACTTTTACTAGATG
The DNA here is from genome assembly GCA_014338405.1 of Paragonimus skrjabini miyazakii. Classification (NCBI taxonomy): domain Eukaryota; kingdom Metazoa; phylum Platyhelminthes; class Trematoda; order Plagiorchiida; family Troglotrematidae; genus Paragonimus; species Paragonimus skrjabini miyazakii. The sequence continues at coordinate 95,130 of JTDE01001114.1, forward strand.
ACCAGAGTTCATAAGTGATTTATGTTTTTGTCAATACTAATACCAGTATACTTATATTGGAGATCTTATGCTGAGTCTGCTAGCAACTTAATTGTTCGAGCTCTTCAAAGCTCAAGTATGCAAGCTTTGCAAAACTTCGGACAAAACCGTTTTCAAAACTGGTGAACAGCTTGTAGATGCTGTACCCAATTTTACATGATAAAAAATCTCACCATATTTCAGTTATTTCTGCCAGATTTTCTGATAGGCTGTTTGTCCCAAGCTGAGGTTTAATTGAGTCGTCCAGATTTTTACTCTGTTGACTTCAAGTGGTGTTGTGTGAGGTTTTAATCACGTCGTACAACTTGGTTTCTCTCTTCCGTTTTTCGTTCGTCTTCATCTTTTTCACTGATAAAAATGAACGCAGTCTTATGTAAAAGATGATGCTATATTAAACACCAGCATTTTGAGAGATGTGAAAGTTTATGATATGTTCCGTATGGTTCTGACGTTTAGTGCGAAGCGGTTTCTAGATCTCAAGATGACCGCTGAAGATTTTCAAGCAATTCTAAAGAAAAATGTAAATTTGTTTTTTGAACAAAAAACTCTACATACTCTGATATTCACGTACATGGATTTAGTAGACATTTTTTCCCTTATTATAAGATTAAGCTTTTCATATCAGTTTCAGAACTGTAAACTGAATCATGTTAACCAGATCAAATTTCTTCAGCGTTTTTCTACCCCAGTGCGATTGTGTAGTAATAAATGAGAGATTTTCAGATCAGTTTTTGGCGCACTTTGTCTGAAAGGTTTGCAATAGTATCTAACTGAGTTAAAAAGTTTTTGTTGAATGGATGTGTTGCATGAATGTCCTCGATTCAAATTATTACGTATTTATAAGCAAACCCATGTCGAATTCTCACGTTTGACTTGAATTTGATTCAAAGGCACACGATGTCTTGTCGCATTAGGAAGAAGCGTAATTAGGGTTAATGGAATTTCGGCGTAATCTAATGAGCATGGCCGCCACCAATCAGTTAACTGGGTACACAAACTCGATTACTTTGAGATTAAAATATTCACTTATTTTTGGTTAACTGATTGAATTATGGGGGAGCATGAGTAAGAACTAAGCTACTCACTCGTCTGTTTACGGTCAGACAAAAATGACTCGAATTGTTTTCCTCAAATTCATGTCTGATTTAACCGCAGATTGCGATTGAATTTTTAGACAGTTGATACATTTTAATTTTTCTTTTTATCGGAAAAACAAGTTTTCGAGGGACAATCGGTGGTCCACAGTTGAGATAATGCGTAAGATCAAGTTGAAGTGCAGTTGAAGTTCAGGATTTTATGCGATTCTCTATTTCCCTAATAAAGTTTGATTGATCTCATGAATATTTCTTGTTTTACATGAAATAAAAAACAGAATTACCTAAAGGTTTTCGGCTGATTCGAGATGCCAGTAGATTTTCAAGTTAAAGTTTGTATATTTTGCAAGAGGGAAATTAACATTGTACCGTTTATGTAATTTATAAATATGTCAAGCACCTTTAGCGAAATCAGTTATTTACGAAGACGTTATTTGCTGAGATAAACACCACTTCTTTTTGAAACGCTACCGACAACCCACTCAATTATTTCTTATCATTATGCCCGGAGAAAGTCATTTTCACGGTAATGTTCTATCCACAATAACATGTCCCGTTCAAAACTGGGTTGAGAGTGTTAAACCTCACCCGAGCATTTTGTTGTGAAAACAGCTAGTACCCCCATTGCGTTAAACATTTTGATGTTCAAGTTTTAGCGAGTACTAACGGAATTACAATAAATAGTGCGGGATCTCCGGTTGAAAGCCATCAGCCGACAAATGTAAAATCAGGAATAAATCTGAAGTGACAATTTATCAATAAACCTAGTTCAAGCAAATAAAGAAACAGGCTGAGGTAATTCTGACGCGCATAGGACGCTCAGACTATGAATTTAATATATTCTTGATGCTGCACAGTTGCTTCAGGAAAGTGAAAATCAGTTTAAGTTCCGGAGCTCGGGGTTTTAGTTTAGCCCATTGTTACGAGTATGAACCAATCATGAGTTTACCAATAAACCAAATTACACTCATTTTTGAAAACAATATGAGTAATCGATAACTGTGCACGCTGCTAACACTTAACTAGCTGTCATAAAGTGGTTAGAAGGTGAGTATTTTTTAAAAGCTTTCGCGCTTGCATATAATTTCCAGCCCACCCATTTTGAAAGCAAACGCCACACTCAAGTTTCTCACATTTTGTGACTAGTCTTTAATAGTAAAGGAAGTTCAGCCCGGGTACCACTCTGATGGAGATATGTGTTGAACGCTGAGTCGCCGACCTTACCTCAGGCACGTCTGAGTAGTCATGTGCAAAAGATGAAATCCCATGTAAACGATGTTTTATTTGTGCAATTTTACTCCCCAACTACTCTGTAATAATCAAAAGATCGCCAAACTCTACAGGATTTTGTTTTAACTTTAACAGGAATCTTAATTATAGGGTCATTGATTGAAGTCAACGGATCGCTTACGATGTCACATTTGAGGCGATCGTGCAATCTTAGTGTGGCTATGTTTGCATGTGATATAACAGTTATGTTTACTAGATGATCAACGGTGTGACAGTCAACACGTTTAACCAATGACGTTGTGACTGGAGTTCTAAACCTAGCCTTAAGAAGACTGTGGTTTACTCACGGAGTTTAAAAAGATCGAAGTCCGAATCTAATGATTTCTGAAGCAATTGCTCGAATTCTTGCTGAGATTTTACCCAAACTTCAAGCCTTAAGTTTACCCCCATAGATCGTCGTACAATTGATTATATTATGCGTACTTGCGTACATATTCTAAGTATATTTCACTATACAGTCAAGAGGATTAAACTTAGATTTCAACGTCTTGAAATATGTATCCTCACCTTTAGGGAAGTACAATGAAGTCCAGTTTCTCATGGGAAGCAGAAGGTGCAGTAAAACACTAGAAGTAGTAGCCATCCCGAACGGCCTGGGGAACTACTTTGAGACCAACCTGTTGGCTGAATACTCTCCGCGGATGTTGCAGGAATAAAGTGAAGTCGTCCACAACTGATTGCAACCTGCAATGTTCTACAGACGTTTCAACAAACTCCCCCACGTACGAAGAACTAGATTGCAGTTTTACCTTTGCTATGGATTGTAAGCAGCACGAATTCGAACTTCCAATTCAGGGTTTATATGGTGTGACGTAATCAGTGTGCTGGCCTTAGAAACGGAGTGGCCATAGTTTAAAGCTTTGTTGATCAATACTGCGCACTATCGATAGCTTCTAAAAAGAATGACTCACGAGTCTACAAGGTTCATTTTGAAAGAAGAGGTTTAAAACAACAGGTTACTGCGGGGCTTTCCGTAAAGCATACCGTTCTGTCCATTTTGAAAATTGTATAAATCATTAATACTATTCATTCCATAGCTGTTGGTCGGGGGTTTAACTTAAACCGTCATGTCACTCCAGAAAACTTATTTAACTGGGAGAGGCTTCCAAACGTTTAATTGCAACGGGGAAGGCTGGAGATGTTGCACATAAAACTGACTAGTACAATTTTGATCGACCAAAGACTGTTCTGTGATCAGTTTAAGTAACTTTACTGTGAGGCCGGGGAAGCAACCCTATGTTACATGTTCTTGAGTTTAATTCCAAAAACCGATATCTGGAAAAGACGGCTCTGTGTGCCATCTTATTCTCTGCTTGGATTTATTTCACCGGAGACTTCAATCCAATCATAACCCTAACCAAGATTTTGGTCTTATTTCTTGTTACTTATTTTGTTTGGTTCGATGTATTATCACATAACTTGCTGGCCTTCACTCCCCTTCAAATTATGATAAGTCCATCTGCCTTGAGGGTGTTTTTAATCAAACGGCAAGAAGTTAGCAAAACTATTCTCACCATTTGCATGCTGGAAGTGGTGTCATGCTTATTCTTGACTAGTTCATGGAAAGTACCGTTTTACGGTGGCCCATGTGTTATCGTAACGTAACTAAAAAGATTGCGACTATAGTGTTTGAAAAAGTACAAAGGTTTACGACATACCTTGTTTCATACTTGTAACTATTCCAAATAACCATCGTTAGTGTCCACCATTAAGTTGAGTGGAAATTATACATGACATCATTTTGGAAGGTAAATGCTTTAAACCCTTGACAATACTGCGGCGTAAATGGTCAACTAAAGACGAGAATTTAGTATGATTTGCAGTTATTCACTTCACTAGGAGCTGACATATACCCTAGAATGAAACACTATAATAATCCGATATATATAGCCTTGTGAGTTCATGCTGGACTATAAGCATCAGACTTGTTCCACTGAATAAATTACTGCCGATACCTACATTGCTTTTCCGTCATCCTATTATTCACATCATACTAAATGTTTCCTTTGCCTTCTTTCAAGATTTAACATGACGGCGAAAATGCGTTCATAGAAATAAAAGCACACCATTGGTGCCAACTGTCAATCCAGTTCCAACCGACCAACCGATTATTACATTTTTTGCGTTTACACGAAAAAGAAAAAATCCGATCCTGTTTAGTTTAGTGAATATCAAGCAATTTATTGGCAACCAGTATTGAAGCAAGCAAGTTTTCTTGTCTACTCACTACCTAAATGCAAATTTATCGGTCTACTTACGCAGTGTTCTGGATAAATACTAAAATCAGAAAGCTGTCAAATAAACACAATTAACATATTTCGCACAAAGTTGTATGTGCGTTTAAGGACCAAAGCGGTAGGTGCTTCTGCAAATTCAGCAGCTTTTCAACATCAGAATGAAAGCCACTCAATATGGGCAACTGATCAGTATGATTAGAAAATTGAAGTGCCCCTCTCACTTACTGTTCATGTTTAACTTAATACTATGCATTCCGTGCAAATGTGACTCATTTCCTTTGAGGTATTATCGCCAAAAAAAACTTGTTTGTTGGACCAATTTATGAACGCAGGGATAGAATTCACTCCTTTGCCTAAAACCATGAATGCAAAACCTACGATAAACAAACGGAACACTGCAGTTCAGTAAATAGACGTGAATGGGCTCTACAAAATCATTCAACTGTATCTTAAATGTGCCATCGATTATGAGTCACTTTTCGGTCGATCTCAACGTATGGCTTCGAGGCTTTATCAGTAAATCAATTTAACCTGGTTAATTTACTGATTATCCATTGAGTTTTAGATAACAGACATCCTAACTTTTGGCTTGCCAACAATAGGATTAATAGAAATAGTCGTTCTGTTTACGCCAGGCTCAATGTAGTCAATATATCAGCGCAGATTGTAACAACGCATTGCTCTAACGTACGAACATTCTACCTTTAGTTACCACATGGTATGCATTTACCGGGTAAGATTACTTAAGTAGGGTGTTGTACGGTCGGGTTCTGAAAATAGAGGATCTCTGAATACGTTAAAGTGGTGAATAAATGCAATTGTTAAACAGACCCCGTGCTTCTGGTAAATTTTACTCACGAAAAATAAAAATTTGCGCCACCCTGCAATAAAGCTTTATAGCTTAAATCAAACTTCAAGAGTTGAGGGTTCTGCATCATATTTAACCATGAAGTGATTTGAAAAACATTTAGAAACAGGCTTGGAGACGTCAAACCATTGGCAACCTAGAACACTGAACTTGACATCTGTGAGAGCTGTGGATTTAAGGAAAACACTGTTTTCAATGAACTACGGAAACTTTGTAGGAGTTTTGTTTCGCTGACAAAGTGGCATATGCCGCATCCTAGTATAAAATCATGCACGGCAATGAGTTGATGAATCAAGAATTAATATTGGAGGTATTGTAAAAGGAATTGTAATATTTTTGTTATTGAAGTCCGTTCTTCCAAAAGAAGGAGGAATATAGTAGATGTTTACGGAAATTAAACCGAATTGATCTTGGATACCGAGGTAAAAATCCTACTAGCCTATAAAACTTGCCACTCCCTGATATGCTGCATTTCATGTGTGCGGGGCAAATATTAGCATCATTCTGAGAATAAACCAGTCATTCATAACCAGACAACAAGCTGATTAACTGAACATTAATGAAAAATATGACCATGGACAAATTTCCATTATACGCATAATTGCGGAGAAATTAGCAAGTTTGGGACAGTGAAGGTGGTTGATGTCGCACGTTTTTAATCAATGAAATATACCCCGAACAACATTTGTACCGTTCAAAAAGTAACTGTTTGAACTTGCTATCCACTCTCTAAAGTTAGTAGCTACACTTACGGTTGACTCTAGTTTTGTCAATCTCATTTCAAACAATTCGCAATTAGGTTCCTTGTGCACACGACATAGGGTCACAACCACACACAGTAAGTCGTTTTTAAAGTGCGCAAGACATATGTTTGTCATATATATAGAATGGCTGTTCTGTTAACTGTGACATTAAATCAGTAATACAATCAAACAAAAACTTCTCGTTTTTGTGAGCAGTTTACCAAGACAAACTGTTTAAGGCAGTTCCGTGATATGCTGAAAATTATTTCAACTCACTACCTGTCCTATACTTGAGTCACGTGACAAAAGTTCTATGTGAAAACAATAAGAGCAAAGAACCCACTCCAAACTGCTGAAAATGAAATAATTTGAACGTAAAAATGTTAAAACTTAAGGTAAGAACTTGGGAGTAATTGTTAAAACGACTGATGAGATTTCATTTTGCTGAACGTAAACCCAAGCTCAAAAGATAATCGAAACACTGGCGTTGAACACCTCTAAGTCATAGATAGGACTGTGACAAGTTTGGTTAATGTAACAAGAAAAGCGATGCCGTCCGTGTAGCCACATCTTATTCCTTTAGTTCGACCATGAATGAATACGGACTGTCGACGACCACCTAACGTTTCCTTTGTCAGGTTGACAATTTGATAGTGAAAATGACCAATCGGTGATAGAAAAGTTTGCAACAGCAACCGAACAGGCAGTTTTGACCAATAACCTGGCCTACGCCTGTTCTGATATTAACGTGTCCATAGATCATATTGATTCTACTGAAGCAGAAGTATGTCAATCGAGTGTAAAAATTGATTCTATTACAACTAAAAATTTTATTCGTGCAGCAACACTTGTCTTCTGAGAAACTGGCTATCTTATAATGTGCTTACTCATTGTTTCATCAGTTTGTATACAGGTGACTTTTGTATGTTTTGTCCGTGTTAAAAGGTGCCCGCATTGATATGTAGGTTGTGCTGTAGATGAGGTTTTTAAACATGATCGTTAACTTAACAAGCGTTATGTCTGTTTAAGCGATCGTGAAAGCATAAAAGCCAGGTATTTAAAGTTGTTGTTACCTTCCGTACTCTTCGGGTAGAAATGTGTTACCTTGATCGTTAGACAAACTTTCACAATAATGCAAATTCGGTTTGCTATATCAGTCATTCAGTGAATAATGGGCAATCTTAGGACGTGAACATTTATATCACCGTAACATTCGCAGTTACAGAAGTATCTGCAATTAAATCCTGTTTACTATATATTTAAGCACATCCTGAATAACTAGAGACAACGTAAAGGGAAAGTAACTGAACTATGGTTCTCAGAACAACTTAGGATTGCACATTTTAAACACGTAAATCAATCTTAATATCCGCTTTGTTATGAAGCGCTTTCCATCTTCAATGAAAATACATATAACATATTATTGATGGATAGTTGGAGATGTATTGAACTTGGATTGGACGTCACTAAACGTTAAAGATATCCTGACTGATCAGGAAAGCGTTTCGTCTAACGTCTTTTGGAAGTAAGCATTACAACTGATCTTCACTTTTGTCAGTTTCTCCTCAGTAGTGCATACCTTTGTAACGGCCAGGATTCGATTCTTACCACATGCGACACGTTTGAGGAAATCAGAAATTTCAGCTTGACTCAGAGTCCTTTGTCGCTCGACTAGTGATTGGGGTCAACAGTTAACTGTAACCCAGCGGAGTAACCAAGAAATTCGATTATTACTCACAAGCGAAAGTGATAAAAATTCCCTATATGACCGTTTGGCTGTGTCTAATGTGTGGTCAGCGGTGTAATGGCCAGCGCGGTTGTTTCATGGAACGTTAACCGAGGTTCAAATGCCGACCGTGAAAGCGACATGGATAAGTGATTACCCCTAAAGCAAAGTTTCGATCCATTGGTTTTGTTTCGAAACAGGTCGGTTATGAAGTCTATGTGAACGCAACAGCCGCTATCACGTATGTGTGACTTTTACTTTAAAACAAACAGTACAGTGAAGAACTGTTAACGTTTCTTGTAGTGGTACTTTGTGTCCACAAAGTTCTTCGCTTACAAACAAATCTGCCCAAAATTTGTGGCAGAAATACATAAAAATTTATTAGGACATTTTCACACTGTTTTCAGTCTAATTTTAATTAACCCAACAATAACGCATTTCTACACCAGACTTGAATCGTTCAGAACCAATGTTTTCCATGATAGCACTCTTGCTCCAGTGCAGCTTCGAAAGCCAAGTAACAACTCGGTTGTAAGTTCTATGATGTAGCTTTTATATTGTTTATCTTATTATCAGAGACTTAATCAATTAGATTGAGCACCTATGTCTGAAAGCTATAACAAAACAACATATGCATCGAGTCACATGCAAACGTTTTTGTTTTTCACATAAGTTTATTCGCTCTCATCACGGCATTTTAGTTTAATCTCCTCAGAAGCTTAGGGAGTTAAATAGTCATGGGTATACGCTTTACTGTTCAAAATAAGGAAAGCATTTTGTGCACGGAATTTATGCGCTTGACTAATTATTCATTAAAGCTTCAATCCTAATCCTGCATTCGATAAAATTTGCGGGAGTAATACGAAACAATGTTTGTAAACTAAGCAAATGTTTCCGGTTTTCAAGGCTAGTTTGACAGCTTAGACTGAAGTATTTTTCACAGGCTGTTAGTGAACGATGAATGTACACAGTCATAATTAATTATTTATCAACTAACGCGAACCTTTAATAAACAAGACAAGTCGCAATCGCAAAAGATTAATCATGTTTTTCACAGAAAAGCGCTTGGCTGTTATGGCTATTTGGTTAGTTAAGTGGCAGTAAAACCCGTTTTTTTATATCAGGCGCAAAAAAAACTGAACCAAATTTGTGAGTTTGTTATTGTTGGAGTGCTTCTGTTAACAAGCATGAAAAATAAACAAGACTGCCTGGCTATTTGGTACTTTACTCAACAACAACAACCAGGGGTGTATTTTGAAATTCACTACAAGATAATACGGTTTAGGTAACGCGTCAATTTTGTTTTTAAACAATGACTTTAAAAAATTACGTGAAACACAGTAAAAACTGTTGAAATATTTTGTCATTCATGAATGGGCTGTTTGAAAAACTAGAACATTTTGATATAGATCCTGTTAACTTTACTGTTACAGATTGGGCTGATTGACGAATTTTTTATTTTTCCAACGTTGAGTTAACAAGTCTCCAGAGTTTCATCTCCAATAATGAATATTGAAATACGGTAGAATTGCTTCCCCGGATCAATTACAATTTACATATTTAGAGTCAAATTATGTTCGCTGGAAACTAGTAATCAATTTTAGTGGGTTTTGCGACATATGAAAATTGCAGTAAGTTAAAATTACCGGACATGATGGATTTTCCCATTACATGAAAGTTACTGTAACTGTGTTTCTGATCAGAGATATGAAGAACTTGCATTGAACGGTCTGTTTATTTCAGTTTTTAACGACGGTTTTATGAGCATTGTAATATTTAATTCGCCTCGACACAGACCAACATTCTCATCGCTGTGCATAAGAAAAAAAGTGTTCAACATTCGAAATTAATTTAAACTAGCGAATAACACTCTGCTTATTAGTCTTGATCGCGTACACATAGTTTTCATTTGTTAATAACACACTCTTCGATCTTGCTAAACTAAGAACTTTATTACACGTACGCAACTTCATAGGATACGCAAATGTGCACTACAATTTTTTAGGATAGATATCATGTTATCATTTGCAGTGCCTAAGAACTAAGCACTGGGGTAAGGTATCAAATGGACAGGATAAAAAATGACCCCATTTTTAACAAACGCACGAAGCCGTTGAGTCGTGAATTTGTATGGAATAAAATAAACTGTCAGCCAAATATAAATGCAAAATATATGGGTTAACGCGTGGTAAAGTCTGCAAAACTGTGTAGGTTTTTGATAAAATGCTTATACTTTCAAAGTGCTCTTTGCGTCATCTTGTTTGGTACAAGTATGCAAGTGATGATAGCGTTTAAAATTACCAACACTCAGGGCGCTTAAAAAATCTACTTAGCACAGGTGCTTTTTAAAAACCTGATTAGTTGTTAACTAAAGTCTAAAAGTTTCCAGGTATTTCTTGATCAAATTGTTTTTTGAGGTGAGATGCCCCTGAAGGTACATTTCAGTTAGTGCATATTTTCCAATAATGTTGTTGATAGATCAAAAAGAAGAAAATATTAGGGTGAATTGGATTGGAAAGGACGTCCGTTTGGACGTAGAGAACAGGTACGCGGATTGCGTCCACATACTTACTTATTCACCGAATTATTCAAAGATGTTGACAGCGCTATCTTTCTGGCTAAATGGTTAGGCATTATACACTGTGAATTTAAACCTCATCCCATGGGCTTAGAATCAAAGAGTATAGGCGAAGCCGAAGGGCCGACTGGAAAAAGGGAACAAAGCAAAAGTGTGAACCTTGATAACTATGATCGGAGAAAGCCGTTAATTATTCTCACCTACTCATGCATATCCCTTAAAAATTTGCTTCGAAATGCATGCAGTTCACTCCCGATTTCGTTGAGCACATTGCTATGTTGTTTTTGTTGAAACGATTGCAATGGCTTAAACTATGAAAAATAACGTTTCTAGTCTGCTACTGACTTCATATTCTTTTGTAATTCAAATGTTATTATCTGGAATGGCAATACTTAAAGCAATTAAAATACAATTTACACAGTGTGGTAGATTTTGTACTTCCTAAGTAAAATAATTGATCGGGATTCATTTAATATTGTAAACTATATCGTCTATTTTGAACAGCAATACACATCCCTTCCTTCAAGTGCAGACCAAACGGTGACACCAAAATTAAGCAACGGATAGGTAAAAAGATGAATGTGAAAGCAAACTGTCTGTCAAATGTTGAACGCTTCATGCTTAGCAACATTGGACAATTGACAACTCCTTTCACAACAGTAGCCAGCGTTAATATTCCAGTCATCAAACGAAAGTCATCAGTTCGATATGTAACAAACGAATTTCAGAAAAAAATTACGTAAAATAATAATAAATAATCATTCAGCTGTCTAAGCACAGTGGGATCCTTGCATTGTTTCAACGATTCGAATTTCCCCATGAGTTCGTTAGAAACGAAAAGTTGTTTTGGCGAACAGTCTGTTTTCGGTTATTCATCATCGGGCCAATTACATAACATTTTATATCTTCATGGTTGTCAAGCGAACAAAATCAAAGGCAATTAGTCACATAATTACATCACGCGGTTGTAAATTGGAGGGCAATTAGGTGACAAAATTGACCTCCGGAGATGTCCAGTTATTATCGGGAAGCCATGGTAACCGTAGGGCTTGCACAAATTTCTTCTGAGCACACAACTGTGGATTGCGCAACCGAATTCCGATCGCTTCCGCGGTGGCCAGAGTACAAAATTTGACTCCTCTGGATTGACGACTGGGCAAGCGGTAAATGGACTGGAAAGCCACCTCCGGTGTGACATGGTGCCCTGAGTTAACAAGGTGAGCCAGAATTGCACTCGAAATGGACTTCACCTCGCCTTTAGTCAGCCACGCTGTGTGGTGTTCACGCATCCTCTGAGAAAGGCGCCTGGTTGTGTGACTGACGAAACCTGCTCCACAGGAGCATGTGAAAGAGTAAACACAAAATGAGGTTACACATTTAGACAACGTATCTTTGAGTTGTACGTGAACTACTGGGTCGGATCTGAACGAGATTCTCAGTTGTGCCGCATTGTAGGTCTTTTCAATTGCGTTACTTATTCTGCGAGTCACCAGTTCAGCCACCGCCTCACCTTTGTATTCTATCGTCATGTAAACCAACGTCTTTTCCGCAGATGGGAGCTTAACTTTCGGTTCTGTCAGTTTCATATGTCTACCTACGAAGTTCACAGGATAGGCGTTCTCTGCGAATATCCATCGTAAAAACACCATTTCTGCATCAATCATGTCATCACTGCATATCCGCATAGCTCTGTATGATTAAACTGCGAATGAGGTTTCTCTTCTGTTTCAGGGGTACGTAACTGAGAAAGTGAGTATACTGGCCTTTCCAAGTCCCCTTCCAGTGAATACTCCTCTGAATTGTACCGTCTGTACGACGATTCAATGCCACATCCATGAAGGATATTCGTCCATCTTTCTCGGTCTCAAGTGTAAAGTTGGGATTAGGGTGTGCTGTGTTCGCCTCAGCAAGTAGGCTATTCAGATCCACAGTTTCAGCAACTACACAAATTATATCCTCTACATGTCTCTGGTAAAAAGTGCTATTGTCAATAAACCCACGAAGCGTAGGTTTTCTAACATCGCCATGAAGATATCTTCCAACAGTTGGCCTAACGGTGACCCCATTGCATTGAATCATCGCACATACGGTTCAATTCAGTGGAGTATTCACTGGAAGGGGACTTGGAACTGCCAGTATACTCACTTTCTGTGCATGTGATCATAGAGTTTGACCATGAAGTTAGACTTATGGTTGTTGGTCTTTAACCAGGATAGTTCCAGGGCATTGGTGACGGCTGCAAGCTTTTCGGAGAGAGGCGTAGGATTCTCAGCCACAAGGATAAGATCGTCAGCCTGAGCGAAATCGCTAACCGGTGTATCGTGTGACTAGTGGCTAACCTGCGGTCAAGATATAGCATGCACTACAACCAATGTCATAATGAATAGAAGGGTGGGCAGTGGGTCACCCTGATGAACACCACGCGGGGACCGGAGCGTTTATACGTAGCGGAAGCATTCCGATGGAAGTCGGCAACGCAATGCGTTAGGGGTGGTGAAGCACCGAAGGCGCGGGCCGATCTGATAATCGAATCTTGTGAGATAGAATCAAACGCTTTGAACACGTCGATAAAGGCCGCACACAAACTTGAAGACGTGGTACATGAGTTCCGAAGCTGCGCATGAATCAGGAAGGTCGTCTCAAGGCAACCGTCACGAAGTAGGAATGCAAACTGGAGAGCGGGCAGTGGCAAGCGCGTGTTCCAACAATCGGCCAATATCTTGTGGAAACAACGTATCAACGTTGAAGATACGGCGATAGGTCTGACCTCTGTGGTAGATGAAGGATTGTTTACTTTGGGTACTCGCGTGATACGAGGGCGGCATAAGTGGATTGGACAACCTTGGGTTACCAGGAAAATGTTGAAGTATCTGGCCAAAGCATCAGCTTTCATGCGCTTCATATGTTTGGGCAACAACTTGTCCAAACTCGGAGTGGTGTTTTGCATGTTCTTCAAGTTGCCTGACACTTCTTCAATGATCGGGTCGACCAGGGACAAGTCCATAGAAAGAATCATGCGAGACGGTCGCTCATCAACGTGCGGATGAGCCGAAGATATCTCGGACCAGTATTCGTTGGAACTGCCCGGGAGGCCACGGTTCATCTTGTAGACAGTTTTCTCGTTACCAGAAAAAGCTGCAAACTCAGCATTTTTCTCACGTTAGTGATACAGGGTTTGAATTGTTGCACAGTTGGGTCTCTGCGTCGGCTTCCTGGTTGCGTGGGTTCCCACTTTAACATGACCACATCGTCGAGTGTTCAGTCATCAGGTATATGGAAAAGCCTGTGATGCATGCATGTTTAGCCGCAACTTAGTTTAAACCATGGTGCAAATACCTGCCTGAAATCCGTGGACAATAGGTTGTAACTCATCACTGTATAGGAAAGCCTTGCCATTGGACTCCAGTTGGGTAATCGCTGTTTGGATCAAACGGGTTAACCACTCGAAGTGATCAGTAGCTTCGGACCCAATATCCGATGTCGTGGTAGTCTTTGAGAGGGTGGTTGGATCGGCAGCATGGACAGCGGGACATCGCACACAAACGAATCCGAATGCTCTCCAACGTACGATCTGGGGAATGTAACAGGAGCTGATGATGTAGTTCGGGTCGAGGAGTGCATGACATAGACAATGCGCTAGCACATCTAATAAGAAAAGCCGATTCTTGCTGAGACCAATTGGATCCGGCGATTTTCACAGACAAGAGTTGCGTTCGACGGGATGTGCATAACTTCTGTGTTGACTGAGACCAATTTTGGTGAGAAATCTACGGTCACAGTCGGCGCATTCAACGATTGTGACAAACAATTTGTCCGCGTCCTGTTCTGGACCTTCCCTGCGTCGGTGCATAGGAGTATGTGCTCACAAGCCAGCGTTCGATTTGCAAGTCTGAGCACATTCTGAACAGGTGTAATCCGCTCGCCTATCCTGTGTACGGGTAGATACGTGCATGAAGGTGTTGACGGTAACTTCATTGTGTTTATCGTATATAACCAATACATTAAAACCGGGTAGAGTGATCGGCCTTATTTGGAGTTGCTGAAATCTTAACAAGTCAAGGTTTGTACCGAGACCGCCCAGTCGGTACCACAAGGAGGTGGTTCAGCGTGCCGACTCACCTAGTCCTACAAGTTAACAGTAATGCTGGGTTACTTGTCCCCTGAAATTTAAATGCCACACGCATACCGTAACGAATATATGTATAAGCAAAACATTTCAACTTCCTTTCCCAAATTAATACACATCAAAAAGCATACAGTAACAAATTACCACAAATTGGGTTCTTCTGAAAAACTAACTACAATCTCGGCTCCATGACCTCCATCCTAAAGCTACTAAATATTCAACGAAATGCAATACTTCACTAATTCTACTAAGTCGATGTCAACGTTTTATTATGAATGGAAAAGGATTCAGTGCCATGCGTTTAATCCTATAGTCTGCTGGCATATTTTGGTAGATTCCCTTTGTAATCGTATCGGGTAGAATATGACGAACATCTTTCACCAGGTTTAAGAAATACATTATGATCTAATTGTGTTTGACATTTATGGGAGTTATTTCTAAGTTCTACTTCTTGACCGTTTGAAAAACAGCATGTTGCGTTATAATTTCTTTCAACACGGTATGGTAATATTGTTAAGAGAGGATTGCATCCAAATTTTCATACTTTTGATTATTTCCATCTGTCGAATAACTGCCGTGAATTCACGGAAAAGCTTAGGGACATAAAGGCCCACCGGTGATTCAGTTCACATTTTCAGTGTGTTCATAAATTATCAAAACCAGGGGCTTCTAAAGTTCATCGTCCTAATTTCATGGTTATGTCTAAACTACTGATAGTTCTGTGGGCCTCATAGTGCCCGTCTTTTACCTTTTTATTATAAAATACCCAAATCAAGGAAGTCTTCATTTTTACTCCTACCCACCAGCTAGTTATATCCGTGGTTATTTTGTGTAAACAATGAAACAGACTCAACAAGATATGATTTCAAACTCCATGCGTGGTTAACCGAATAAATACAACTCAGTTTATTATCTTTGAAGTTGACAATTCAATCAACAATATGACATAATTTGGTCGAAAACATAAAACGAAACATTTTTAAATAATTAACTTTGCAAAAGCTTAATAAACCTAATAGAACTGTAAAAATGGGTCAAAAACTAATCTATTATCCTTACAATTTATTAGGAAAAATGATCCCATAAAAAACTCCGAATAGGTTACAGAAACGCATATGATTAGCTCAATTCAATGCTTGTTGATCAGCTGATACTTTTCAGGTTAATTCAATCAAGCAAATTGATTAAAAACGTAGTACGTTAAAAGAATAGATTGTTCTTGGCAGAGTATAATGTCACTGCCAGGCAACAGGCTTTCAGTGACGAAAAAGTGATTTTTTGACAACGTTTCTAAGGAAATGTTCCTGGCAACAGCAAACAAATTCTGGCGATTGAGTATAACTGTTTTGTAAGAAAATAAGGAATGGTAAGTGCGATCTTCGTCAAACTTTCACAAAAATATTTGTGATCCTTTTGTTAAAGATTTGCTGATACAGAAGTTTTTCCACAAAATGATTCAGTTTTAATATCGTTTCCAAATCGCACTATTTTGATCCAGCAACAAAGGATACTGATAAGGACCTGGTGCATCCAAATGAAACACACTTCCAAGGAGTACCGTTCTTCATTCAGCATCCCAAACCGCTCTACTATACAATGAAAGATCATCCGGCCATTATCGAATGCATCGCTGAACCGGTCTCGCATGCAGTCATAGAATGTGCTGAACAAGCTATACCATACAAAGGACCGGATGAATCTGGTCGACTGAAGGTCACACGACTGGACTTCCACAACCGACCCGATCCGAATGGCAATAGGTGGCATCTGGAGTTGCAGATACGCGCCAAGGAGGTGGAGGAATGGTTTGATTCGTACGTGTGCCGATGCGAAGCGTGGAACAAGATAGTTGAGTTGCAACGTCCCAAAAAGGTGCTCAGCCAGGAGACAATCGTGACTGAAGCGTGTAAGACGAAAACCTGGATATCATTTAACCAGATCAGCTTGAGAAATCTGATTATTTTCTTTGACTTGTTACACTTCATCTTAAAACAGGCGTCTACCATTTAATTTTAATATTCATTCCTGATGTCAGATCAACGATAGCTTCCCATATTTATTTCTGTTCCTTCTCATTAATTTTTCTCTTGCGCTGGTAAGCCGTCTTATACGGAAAACTTGGTAAGCAGTTATCAGTTTAAGTAAAACATTCCGAAAATAAATTTGATTTTAATTGTATGAGCAGTAACCCAACTTCATTCATCTTTGCGTGAATGATTAATTCTAAGTTTGTTTTATGATAAAAATACAACTGCCTCACTCGCTGTTTCAATAAAACAAGCAATGGCTGACAATTTTTCACTCGGGCTTGGTGGCATTGTATGAAACTTGCATCAATCGACAGAACCCTGTTGTCGTAAAACTGCTTTATGGTCAACTTTTCCATTGGAATCAGTAACAGCTTTATGATGGTGAACAGTCACATTTGTACAGTTTACGCCATCACTATGCCCACAAAGTTACTTTTATTAATCGTTCTTCCGAAAAAAAATAAACGTTAACTTAAAGCTACAATCGGAGGGTAGAATCTTGTTATACCATCGAAGACGTAGTGACTGGAGTAAACGCTGACTTTACAATAACAGTTTGTACATTTTTAATCTCACATGGCATCATCAAACTAGTGAAAAATGATACCGGTACCAAGGATTTATGAATATACCCTTTTGCTAGTTAACCATCTGCGAATCGCACAGATCTGCGTACCGTTTTTATACTTTAGCCCATTGCTTTGTTTGCAGACCTGGAACGAAAATTTCTGGTCGAGCCTAAATCCACAGATATTGCGGTTGGAAATCGATTGACTCTGTCGTGTATGCCTCCGAAAGGTAAACCGGATCCTGAAGTAAGTAAGAAATTATTTGATATTCCAGTGCATACAAGATGGACTTTTCAGCCTCCCATTTTTATTAAATTTAAGATAATTCTTTCAAACCTCCTTCGAATTTTTGCCTACAAGTTCCAACTATTTATGTAAGTGAATTGCTCTACTAAAGTTTAACTTTGACCGATATACTTTGACCTTCGCTCCATTTTTCTTGTTGACTTAGTCGTAATCATCTTGAATTGAATGTGTCGACTCACGTGGCTAATCGTTGTTACTAATTTCAATCGGGAGGTTTGTTTTTTGTCATTTGCAGTAACTACCATTAATTAATTAGACATCATACGCTTTCCATTTCTGCACATATTACATGTGATATCAACTTCATTATCGAAAAACTGTCCAAGCCGTCAGCCTTTGTATGTTGTTGGTAATATGTCTCTTCATTCTTGAACGAAAGCGAATCGAATCACAGACCTTAAAGTGGTGATACGTAATCCATTACATCGGCCATCACATCAAATCCCTCGACAGCCATCGCTTTCATCTAAAACCCAAACTGTAATTACCACTGTTACTTATAACTTCAATTCAAGCAATGCATCGTGTACAACTAACCCCTGCTTAGCAGTGGTTGCTTCCTGGAGTGATTGATTAATCTACCCTAATAAATAAATTCGCAGGGGCTTCACTCTCTACTGCTTTATTGGTTACAGCAAATCATGTTACCATGCAGAGTCAACTTGATTAGTATCGCATTTCAGGTGTATTGGCTAAAAACTGGACTACGCATTCAACAAAATTTACATTCGCGTGTTGTAATCAATGGGTACAACCAGCTCATCATCAACAACGTGACTCTAGATGATAGCGGGAATTACACTTGCGTTGCTGAATGCCTAGGCATGGAATTCCGGCACGCAACAGCCAGAGTGACTGTGATCAGTAAGTCAACATTCTGTGATGTCTGTCAAATGAAGTATCAGGTTCATCACAAATTAAACTGCAGTTGTGATAAAGTTGCGCATAGCTTGAAGTCACAAATTGTTATTATCGGGGAAAATGTGTTATTTCTCATAATCCATTTTCATGGTAATTACGTTTTTACTACGCTCAAACACATTTGCCATTTGACTCATAGTGTGATTACAGTACAACCTGCATTAAAAGAAGCAGCTTAGCCTAAAGTGAGTGCAAGTTACTCACCAGATTAAAAAATTCTGCCTCACGTTTTCAGCGTATTTGCATGTAAGATGGTCGAAATGGAATCCTTGTTTATGGTTACAAACAAGCTCTACTTCCACTCCGAAATGTCAACAAACTCGCACCAGGCAATGCGTGGCTAACACAGCTGCTGTCCACCAAGTTCCAAAGGCTCCTGATTCATTCCCTGATTGCCCCCTTCCATGGATGCAAGCAAAAAATTGTTCTATGGAAGCTTGTTCAAGTTAGAAATATGTTATGTTAAATAAGTGACATCTAACTCAGTAACCGTCACCAATATTTATTCGCTATTTTATTTCAACACTGCTTAGGAAATAAAGTCCCCGTAACAACTGGATTGGACGGGATCGAATTGAAGAAGCAGGACATTCATCTGTTGCGAAAGATTGCAATCTACGTTGGATCCATCATTGTGATTTCGCTTTTGTTAACCGTCGTCACAGTTGTACTGGTTAAGCTCAAATTCCGATGGCTTTTTTCGTTCTCGCCCTGGTTATGTGGTAGTTGTTCAGAAAGTGAGTGGACATTAAAAAATTGTTTGAAACGTGTGAGTTTTCATTGCTTGCCGTGGTTAACGTAATTTATACTAATTGGTTACAGGAAAAGAACCCCGTCCCCAAGTCAAAAAGAGAAACCCAAAACATGTTGGTAAGTTAGGTTACCATGTATACACCTATGCTTTTTTGACAGATAACTAAGTTATTTATTTTGCTCAACTCTTGCTTTTGTTGACAACAAAAAGGGAAATAATGGAATAGATTTCCAGTAAATTCCGAGTTAGTTATTCATTTCAGTTGCATGAGTTATCCACCGCTATCACTGTTACCATATAAACATACTTATTCACTGTTTGAAATAGAATTATCTTAAGAAAATCAGGGAATATATCCTTATTTACAAGCAGTCAAGGGTTTTATTGACATCCGATGCGAAAAAAGGTGGTTTCGATTTTCCCTCCATATAATTTCCTATTCTGTGGAATAGAAACGTCATGCTTTATTTTACTCGGCAGCTAGTAGAGAAAACAATGTGAAAATATCATGAATGAAAGTAAGAACAACAGAGGAATGGGAGGAACTTGCATCAAATTGTTATAATGAGACGAAATAGATGGGATAAGAAACTTCTGCAGACACCAAGTTTTGTATTTGTGTGGTCAGCGTTACTTTACTGAAGGTCAGAACTATGAGGTTCGGCTATCGTAACGTCACAGTGAATGAGGTGATCGGGTCGATTTAGTGACTTATCTAGCCAATGTGATCCATGATTAATGAAGCTCATTTTCGCGCCCCGCTGCTCAAGTGACTCGGGGCGCAGAACCTCTTTGAAATTAAGTTCATTTATTCGCGGTTACACTACGATTTCTGTTGCAACGTAACTGTACAATCAACCGCGAATTACTTTTAAAGTCAAATCAACAAATCAAGCATTCATAAAAATCAGTCCCAAAATTTATAATAAAAACATTATTTGGCCGAAGGAAGCATAAGTTTTGTACAGCTTGAAATAGTCAAGAGCAAACTACTTCTTTCTAATTATGGTTCGATAAAAGCTTCCTTTTTCACTGCAGTGTACACTATAAGGCTTTCTGATTTACACTTTTTCTGGGTTCCGTCGTCTGCCCGCCAGTGAACTAGGTCTTAGATGATTATTTGTTTTCTGTTGTTTGGCAGCAAGCTGTTCAGGTTTGTCGGATTATATAAAACATATGTCCGCCATGTTTTATTTGGAGTTAATAAACACAAATCCTCCGAGCAGTTTTAACGAATTGGTTTTAAATTTACTGGAAACACTGTTTATTTTAGTTAATGCACAAACAATAATGAGACACTAGGACAGTATAATTTCAGCTATCCTTTAAACAAACCTTACATACATGACTTTAGCGCCAGCCAGCAAGTAATACTTCAAAATGCAACCAATCCTTCGTGATCGATGCGAAATTATCTGTCACATCTATCGATATTTGAGCATGCCAAAACAAAAGGGTAAAACAGTTTTTATCAGTCAAACAAATAGAAGCCATTATTCGTTTGTCTACTTATATTAATATAACCACTCTAGTATGCAGTTCTCAAGGTGAACACGGCTAATGGTATTTGACAACCAACCTGACTAGGGCGATATTGAACCACTTCTTAAGTAACGTTGGACATACTAGTGTTCCAAAACATTTCACGAGCACTCAGACCAAAATAACCTCGGTCTACGAAGCCTACGCTGAGACAAACACATAAGTATCATTGTTAAACAGCGTAAACAAAACTTGAAATCAATTTACAGAAACCGCTAAATGGAGTAATCCACTGTTTTCCCTTTTTATCATTTATAGGTCTACTTCTACGAACTGACCAAGAAAATGAAGCAGTACTTTTTGAAAATAGGTTTTTCACAAATGCGCGAAATATATACGCGGCTCCTAGCAAAAGAAAGCGATCTCCACAGTATGTCGGTCGAGGCTCGACAAACAATATACATCAAGAAATCGACCATAGGGGATCAAAATTTAACCTTCATGTATTTTCAAACGGCTCTTCTCTAATAGTATGTGGAAAGCACACTGATGAAAAATGTAATGACAGTGTTGCCAACCGGATGCTTGTAAACTCGAAAAGAAGCCATCATATATGTACGAGAACAATGCATCATTCAATAAACCATAGGGCTAACAAGAATCAGTTTCAACTGCTTTCTAACTGGTGAGTTGAGTTGGTGCGAGGTCGTACGCTGATGGAAAATATAAAAGCTGAGCTTTCAACACGGCTTAAAGATATTGCTTTCTTGAGAAAGGGGAAAAGAACAGTTATTGCGCGAGTCCGTCCCTAATACGTCTCTAAGTTTCAACTAAAAGTATCAGGCTTCCGTAGGAGAGTGGTTCAATCTACTTCCTCAATGTCTCATTTTCACAGTTTTTAGATAGACCGAGAGGTATATTTGCTATAACCGTAAAAGATGTTTGGCCTGCGAAGTTGTTTTCCGCATGAAGTTCCACACAATTTATGTTAAAACATAGGACAACGAACGCGTACACTCATTTGCATGGCTGACGAATATCTACACACACTTTGCAGCAGTGCATTGGCATTCGTCTTGGTGACATGTCCCCATAGTGCACACACATTGTTCCAGTAGTCGCTTCCGGTCTCCCCCTCTTCCTGGCGTTGAGATTTGCATTCCAGTCCCGATTGCACGCAAGATACTACTTACAACCGAAGCTGCATGTTATGCAACACTAATCTGTTGGTAAAATTACTGCCACTGGTCAACCAGTTTTGAAGTAGGTTTACGGTGGTCTTTATGTCCGTTGATTATGATCCCTCACTGCATATGATTCCATTATTTTAGATAAATACCGAAATTATTAGGGCTTCACCGTTTACGGTGGTAGTCACCGTTACATTAGTCCCATAGCCGGTCGCGTAAATTCTTTTCACGGTTACTGCATAAAGCCATAAGTGGGCACGTCTGTGTCTATCCAGAGTAAGTGTCAGATCCCATATGTTCGTTGTAATCAAGTCAGTCGGGTGATACATATCAGATAAATGCTTTCTGGGGAAAAGTGATAAATCGGCCAGTAAGATGAACGACGCCAGGTGTATTGGGCGTTGATACTGACACACCACTGTAGCCAGAACAACTGGGTAAGTATAGGAACCACGAAACTACTAATCCAGTGCATTACTGTTCGAATCAAAATTGTAAATGTCATCGACCACGACTTGGTCAAACGTCTTACAACCTTCTCAACACAGGCAGTCAACAAAATTGTAGTCGAAACAGTCCATTGTGGCCGCACAATTCACATTATTTGTTACACTAGCTAATTTGATAAAGTTCTTGCCAATATTTTGGTCAAATAGTAAAAGATAAGCAGTCTAAAACGTCCGAAAGAACAAGGTGACATAAACAGTCAGCAATTTAGTGCTTACTGCATGTTATGTAAACCATTATCTGAATATGCTACTCAGAATTGAGCAGGCCAATCAGGTGGATGTCAGACAAGGTAGGATTATGCAGTAAACAACTAAAAACAGCTTTTTGCGTCGGTCTTAATCAAAAAGACTTCGTGTACTCTGCGTACATGATGTTACTTACGCTGTGTTGTGAAACTCTCAAGGTAAAATGAACACGTCAACTTGATTGGTTATTTAAGATGCTACTTGCCTTGTACTCATACCGATGGGTAGTTAGTTGTTGTCCATCTTATGCGTAACTTTGCTCATGGAAAAACTGCAAAACTGTATGTTTTTACGATTTTAATGCTGGTTCTCAAAGCAACGCTTCAACCGCATTTCTGTGTCACCTTGCGTGCGTCAGATATTGTCAGTAAGGAGAAGCTTAACGATCAAGCTTTACCGTATGAATAAAAATTTGGCATTCACCTCGTTCATCTGATTGTAACTGTATTAAGAACCGGTGATAATTTAGATACGCACGTTGAAGTAATTAGTAAAAAATTCAGACTTAAGGTAGAATGACTGAAAGTTGCGGCTAGTAATGGATCATGCTCTAGATGTAGTCTGTTTCTGCCTTTCATATTTTTGTGAGACAAAAACTATGGTTGTGAAATTTAGGTTTAAGAAAGTATTAACTCATGCTCATCGTGGACAAGTACACCACGCATTCGACTTGTACAAAACGGATGATCAGACTTAGAAAGATAGTTGTGTTGGAACCACGGAAGGTAGCAACATTTTATGTAGCAGACTGTTTCCTTTAAAGTTCCAAAACCATATTAGAAAGCCGTTTTGGTATTCTTTCGAGACAATTAGTTGACAGCATTTCATATCATAAATATATTTCTTTGGTTTTTATTCTTCTAATGCAACCAGTTCCGGTGATTCTGGGTGTGCCGTGCAATCTGTGCGGACTGATGAGTTGCATCAGCCTTCCGAAACAAACCATGCTTTTACAAGTAGCTTGATGAACACGGCGGTTCGGGAAGCCCAAACCCCACCTAATCCTACCGTCAAAGCCATCTCCCTAAACACTCTGAACGGAAGCAGCTTAAATCATTCTTCGGAATTTTTTGCGGTTTTCAAAAACCGCACATCAAAAAGTCGTGTACAAACACGGGATTCGGACGAGACAGAATCGAGTGAGGTGCGATATGAGTCATGCTCAAGTCCACTGTCCACCGCACTGTACCAAGAACTTGTTCAGGAGTTGCGTCTTCCAGAGAATGAGGCAAACGTTACGTGCTGTGGACATATTTCAGCCGACGGTGGGCGACTGAGTTTGGATAAATTTGGTGGGTGAATTATGAAGAATGTTTGCTTGAAAAATTAGTATGGAGGAAAATCGTATGTGGATGAATTAACATTACCGGGTGCACTGCCATTTCTTGAAATTGCTGTCCTTGGGTGATCTTGCATTGCCATTTCTGTAAACCTTGCAAAATTGTCTCAACTAGTCTCAACTAATTTTTACATATGAACACAATGATAGGGAAAACTTCTGAAAAGCCACCAATCGATAATTCAGTGGCCAATGTAATAGAATATTGGTAAAACTTGGAGCAATCTCAACAAAGATGATCACATGAGATGAGCCTAATTGTCCAAGCTAGTTGAAATTATGACGGCTTCGGTTGTTTTGAGAAATTCTAATGGTATCATAACTAACGTATCTATAATTAAATTTGATAGTGTGTCAGCATGCTATTGTTCGTTACTAAGCAGCATGCTAAATCATATCAGGGTTTTGAAGCTAAGTTCAGTTATAATAAAATGTTTCCACGAATGTTACAAAAGTCTATATGAAAGTGATCTCACAAATTCCTTGTACCTTTTTAGTGACTTCCATTTATGCCGCTTGAATTAACTACAGACAATAAGAACATTCAACTTTGACTGCATTGTTGTGTCTATATATACCACACAATAATGGGTTTGGAGTGAAGAAAACCGACCGATCAACACACCAGACAAAAAACACCTCATCTTTACTCCGTCATTTGAATTTTCTTTTGCAATTAAATCCGTCAAAAGTGTACTAATAATGAAGGCCGGTGGTATTCTCGTACTCGTGTTCTTCACCAAGAAGACACCAAATTTAAGAAGCGATAGTCGTAAGAACTTACCTCAAATAACATTGACAACCTACAAATCCAGCTTCAGCTTAATAATTAAAATCACTCAGTGCACTCAGGTGAAAACCTGAAAGGTAGCTTGAACCCACATGTACATCTGGGAACGATTGCCAAAACCAGATAACTTACGCGGAAGGTTATTTTCACTAGTAAGACATCGGCCCATTTTCACCTGTCTCAACTAGTTATCAGAAAAATTTTCGCTAGTTATGTTAAACTTCCCCTATTTCTGTACGCATTTCTTCACTGTTATACAAGACAAAACAATGTCCGTTACCTCCAGCTGTTTAAAAATGTTCATATATTTCCCATATTCCACGGGGACTCTTAATCACTTCATCTTTTTACCCGCTCGACTTTTTATCTATCCGCCAAAATTAGTCACCTCAAAAGTTAGTATCAGCAACTGACCGTTTCTGTTGTGCACAAAATTTGGGGCCCATATTAAGCAGTCAGTTAGAAATCCCCTAATCAAAAGTGAGATTAGTTGGGAACAAGCAAACTGACAAGATGAAAAATATGGGCCTTGCAGTAAAAGCTGTAAAAGCATTGGAAAATGTCTAGCTAACAAGAACTTCGAAAGCAAATAAGAGGTTGGGTCAATCGATACCATGGTTTGATGTGATGTCCTGCACTCTGGCACTCCGACAGTTATGTATGCTTCCTCCAGGGTTAAGAAGTACTCACTCGTTATAAGAGGACCGACAAAGAATTCTTTCGTTTTTTGCAGTGTTCTTTTTTAGTGAGCTTTTGGGGGCTCTGCACTCTCCACAACGCAAAGAGATGGGTTAGACTATGTGGATCTTCACCTGTCACGATATAAAAAGATTATGTCACATTCATGGGTAACGACATTACTTGAAGCCAACTTATC
>JTDE01001114.1:120943-147993 GCA_014338405.1 Paragonimus skrjabini miyazakii
GCTTTGTTTGTGCAAGCCCTATTGGAAATGTATACAACATTTGTGTCAAAGCAGTTATTTAAATTATAGACGTACAATCGACATACGGTGATCATACTTGCATCAGCATCACAAATAACATCCTTCTTATTGCGAGTATTTAAGTAGAAATAAACAGCATTGAATTACCAAGATTGACACTTAGGTTATGGCCAAATCTCCCCACATTCTGACCGTTTAGGTAAGAAATTAATCAGGACACGTAAGATATTTGTTAGCACCTTTAGATTTTTCGCATTGCACTTTCTACGTTTAAATATCAATCTAACACAGAAAGGTCTCTTGTGTAAATCTCATTTTGTGTAACCTGTCCTCAAAGGTCCCGGTGAGGAAGTATATCCTTCAGTCATAGCTTCTTAGTAAGCACTGAGTGGGATTTCTAATCATATTTAACGATTAAATGAAATAAGGTTTATATAAAATTTATCTACTAAGAACACTTGTATGCATATGGAGTTGGTAATAGCACTGAAACAAATTCTACGCTTTAAAATATTCTGTAATTAAAACAAGTTTACCTTTTGTTTATTTACGCGCCACGTGCTACCTAAATGGTCTACTCCGCTCTGTGTATCCCGAATCATCTCTTAATGTTCGATTGTTGAAATACTACCAGCCGTATAGTAAACGAGTTTACAATAATTCAACATAAATTATATCTCATAATCTCACGTACTTTGAAGGCAGTTTAATTTGTCCCCTCATTGGAAACAATATGCTAAATTCAAAGCTTAGTCGACTGTCATCAGAATAGCCAACAGGATTACGATTTGCAAGTGCCGAAACATCACTGTCATGCTACATTCAAGCTTACGTTTGTTGCATGACAGGTAACCATATCAAAAATAACATTAAGCAAATGTAGTAAATTTGGAAATTAACATATATGCTGCGTGAACAGTTACAGAGCAACACATTAATAATCAACCAATTCGAATATACTACTTTTTAGGTGTATACGTGAGCATTCCAGCTCAAGCGCTTGTCACAAATTTGACCCAAGAAGTTCGACTGGCATTAATCCAGAACGTTGGACATCAACCACAGCTTAATGGTCAGTGTAACTGTTTGTGCTGTGTTTCGCATTTAACGAAATTGTGTTATATAAATAAATGTTCATTTCACCGGAAGGAAACTAATTTTGAGAGCCCACGCAATTTGATTATTAGTTAGTCCAAGAAATGGTCATTAATGTAACTATGGTGACCCTCAACTGTTAAATTACTCTGACGTGTTAGTGTTTGCAACCGTTCGAAATATTTCATCACACACGTATCTTGCATCAGGTATTGTCACACAACCAGATTTTAAGCATCAAAAGTTATGTTAAGTTTAATTCAAAAGCGTTACTTTCATCCTCTCTTTTTGTTGAAATTCATTTGAGATGAGGTTTTTGCTGTATATGACTCTGGCCTTCCTCTTATGATTTGTTAAAAAATGAATCAGGGATTCAAACTATTTCATGACAATCCATGAAAATTTGACCAGTTCAAAATTTTCTTTGAAGTTTTCACATTACTTTGCGTTTGTAAGTCCATTTACAGGTAAGTACTATAGGGCTATGTAGGCAAAAACTGGAAGCCGATGATGGATTATAGTATTTGCATTTGAATAGACTTTTTGGCTTGGTCTTTTCAAACGAATTAGCAGAGTGGAGTTCCGCTTTCACGAGAGTCATCAGTGCTGCATATTCTTGTTCTGCTACAGCTCCAACTCAGGTCTACCTGGTTAACAATATCTGCAAACCGATCTGACTGAGAGGTTGACTATGGTTTTAATGTGTAATCGACGACTCAGCAGTCAACACAGCACATTGGTGATAACGCGGGCTGGAGCTCAAATATTGGCCATGAGAACGAAGCATAATACAGGCAAGCCGTAGCAAAAATGAAACCAAAGTCTAAACCTCTCTTTAAAAAAAAATGATTGGGTTGTCCATCTCAGTGCAACTTCTATAACCAGATCGGTTTGTTGCCCTGAAGTTCACCACATGTGGTTCAAGCATGTGGCCAAACAGTATTACTCTAAATATCACCAGCCGATACCAAGTTTTCTGGTGAGCCCCAAAACAGATCACATATACTCTCATTATGAAATAAACTGCATCTTTTGTTAACAAACACACTAGTTTGCCGAAGAAACTTTTACAACCTCAGTTTCAAACATTGGATGGACAACCCAAGTAGTTGCCTTTCGGGCTTACACAGTTTTCCAAACTTGGAAAATTTTTCTTTCGTCTTTTCAGATGAGACCAGGTTAAGCAATTCACATAGTTTTGTCGGTTGATTTCCTAGCTACTTAAGCCCTGTATTGTCAAACAGCACTTTAGATTTCATTGTAGTGTTTATCTGAAATTGTATCCATCCATTGTGCAAGGGCCAATTCCTACATATTTCCTATGACAAACGGGTGAAAACTCATATAAATTCGACGTGTAAATGTTTATTAAACCCAACTTTTCTTCCGGTAGGTCTATTTTAATTACCAGACTAACCCGATTTCTTCTGCGAACTTTTAACCTCAACAGACCAACAACTCATGCTCAGCCCCGTAATTCAACTTGGACCACCAAACCTTAAACTTACAAAACCAGCAGTTGTGGTGTTCCAACATTGTGCCCCAATGGCATCTACGTCGTTGAGCATTCTGCTATTCACCAAAAGACTGATAGTAGATTCAACCAACAGACAACCCGCAGTCAGCGTGCTACCTAGGAAAGAAAATGAAACTATAACTTTTGACAACGGGAACGTCCAGGAGATGCGCACCCCCTCTTCTACAAGATTCACCAAAGAAACACTTGCCGAATGGATGGTAAGTTTCTTTAAAAGATACCCAAAAGTTACATCAGGAAGACGTGCTTATCGTTTTGGTAGGCGGAAACCAATTTATTAAAACAGTAAGCAAAAACTGATTTATCAATCAAACGGTGCAACAATTTTACTTGAAACGGTACCAGCACTAAAATAGTTTGTTAGACACTTCCAGCTCACTAACCACTAGCTAATGTACTACATATCTTAACTCACCGCTAACCGTTGAGTAAAATCTTTGAACCCCTCACATCGGGAAAACGTTTTTATTTTTAGTTTGGATTAACCTTTCTGTCTGTAATAAATCGCCTGGACCGGTTTTCCCAAGTGCAATAAAACTAAATAGCTGTAACTTACAAAGGTTTACTTGAAACCGGAATCCAGTGTTGCTCATTTACTTTCTGAGAAGCAGACCCGTATGTTACTTTTATAATGATATACATTTCACAAATTGGATAGTTAGATTAGGACTTCTGAGCTTCAACTTGAAATTTCGGCATAAATGTGGACACCTAACTACTTGTTGCCTCGTAGTTTAACATGTTTACTGCAGAAACCGAAAATCCGGCAAATTTTCCATCTCAACAGTCAGGTGTGGATGGTATTGTAAAAGTGAACGAGTCGGAAAATAATTTGCTAATATGGAGACAATTTTACAGCATGCAGCAAGGAAGGTTATGTTACATAGTCTTCACCCGAAGACTTCAAACGAACAACACTATTTGTCTTCTAGAATGAAAGCTGATTACAATAATTTACGGCCAACTTTTGAAGCGTCATTGAAGCCAACAACTTCTTATCGAATAACTCAGACAACTGAAGAGGAAATATGGTCTACCACTCATTTAATCGTTAAGATCAAAATCATATTAACTTGCACCAAAAATGACAATTTACAAATTTTTCTTTCCGACAAACTGTGTGGCTCACTAATCGCAGTCGGGGGAAAAAATTAATCCTCAACGACGACTATTTTGATACTCCTTTTACGTATTCAATGCTACACCACCTTAAATTTTTCTTACTTATTGTAACTCAACAGTTCACAAAATCTGGGAATCCAGGGTGTTGAGTTATACATCAGAAACATGATAGCAGCATGCCAATTCAGCTTTCTGCTTGATGTAGTTGTCAAGTAAATGGAAAATAATTCCATCCGCCAATAGAAACTAGGCTCGTGATGCTGGAAAAATTATTAATGCATGTCTGAAAGGGACTTCACCAAACACTAAACAATAACACATGTGTATTTGAGTGCATACGTTAGTCTTCATATACCTTTCGACGCAGGTAGCTGTTCGAAATACCGGCGCCTGCACTAGGTTATTTTTCAGGGAAGGACGTATTATTTTAAGTGAAATGCATGCACAAAGTTATACAAGCAAATTACGTGCGCTGTACCACCATACCACACTTAGTAAACGGGTACTTAGTGAGTAAGAACACTTGCATGGTCTTACATCTACATCGGGTGACTGGCACATGGTTGTATCTGATTGCCTTACAAAGGTAGCGAACCGAACGCTTACATAGGTTATTGTACCAATGCCTAGTAGAAGAATGAAAACTGAACGTTACCTGGTGCAAACGCTTTAAACGATTGGTGCTTCAGAGACTAATGTAACGTAAAAGCATATGAATAAAGCATAACAGTATGGTACAAATTAATTAAAACTTCTTCAACTGTGGCAACTTTTAAATGGCTTCAGGACAGTAACTCAGAAAACTCATCATTTATGCCGTTGCTATTCATAAGGTTGATACGTTCTTCTACCATAGCCGTGGGGTTACTTGACGGGCCATATCAGACTGTCAGCAAAGAAGTCAGATGCATTACAGCTGAACGCTGGTAATAGTTTTAACCCTCAGCTGCAACTAACTGGTTTTATTAAACTGAACAGTTTCATATCAGGGGTGAAAAACTAAAGCACATGCTACCGTCCTTTCATGTTATAGCTTCATTTCACATAAATGTCAAGAATACTTCTTAAAACTGAAGATTTCAGAAATTAGAATTCATATTTGTACAAACTGCTAGTGTCATAGCACATATTCTGCAAAGCATGAGATCTAAGATAATTATTGGTGGATTACGTATTATCTTCTGGGTGGCACACTGTGACCTCAGCATTTGTAAGGCCCGCTGCAGCGCAGTAATACGCATAGCTTACCTTTCTGCGCTTGTGTATTTTAGCTACCGTGAAAAGAATTTACACCCATAAATTCCAGTTCACGAAACGCGGGCTTTTTCTTCAATGTTGAGGAGTCTTTGACAGTCGCCTAGTTTACTTACTAAACCACAGAATGCAGATAAATGAATAACTGTATGATGAGTCACATTTATTTAATCGCAGTTCTGTGTTGTACTGCAGGACTATTCGTCAATCGAACATCTTCAGACAACTGTGAGATGGACTGTCGATGGCATATTTCGTACGGACTTTGGCAAACGCCTCCCAGAAGTGCAGCTTCTCTCCTCGTGATTTATAGCGCTTTCTTTTGTAGTATATCACATCGCAGGTCTGATTCTCACTGACCTGAACTTGAATTACTTACGCAGACAGAACGCGTATATTATCACGCAATTTCTGTTGCTGCTACTGATGGCTGGAAGAAACCTCAGGGCGGCCAACTTATGTGGTCACTGACTACGAAAACTACATGTGCCGCTTTTGGCAAGAGTGTTGGGTTCAGCTCATGGGATTAAACATTGTGCAACTATCCGTATCGATGGGATGAAACCCTCCCGGGCACTGAAGTATTTCATATCCGGTGACGAGACTGGATCAGTAAAATTGCCGACTTCTGTTCTTTAGTATTCCCTTTTAGACACTTTCCTTGCTTCACATCTTTTCATTCAACCCCCACTTCGTGAAATGAAGACAGCCGTTTTACACATAACAAAGTTTATTACTGAATATCTTTTTGTGCGTGTATCCAGAAGCCAGCACATACTACACTTCTTTTATCCATGCCACAATAACACAAAATTTGGATTGTCTAGTTCTTTATGACCAGACGAATTCATGGATCACTAAGTGGACAATGCTGAACTACCATGTTATTCATCAATGGAATAAACTTGTCAATGGTTGAACAGTTAGTTACTTGCATTGTGCAAAATGGCCTGTATGCTGACGGCAAATAATACAGCCACGGGCAAACTGAATGTGCGCTCAATGCTCTGTGTTGATTACCCCTCAGATTGTAATGTTACGAGTTACGATGGTATGTACATGCAGTTGATCAGCACTCAGGAAAAGTACGTATTCGGTTCGTTTGTGGCTTGTTGAGTTGGTTTTGCGTAACGGAATACTGTGCTATCACCCAGATGAAACAACTATGCTGAATATAAGTATTACTGGTGCCGCTGGAATTTTTCACCCGTGTTTATATTAATCCACTTTTAATAGGTTAAATAATCCGATTAGAAGTACACTTAGGAATGTTTGTTCGTATGCGATTCACCGGTTATTTTGAACTAAATACCACCCACATTAAATCACAACCTTTTAACTTCGAATGCTCGAGGGACTGAATACAAACTCTGGTTTGGACGAGGATATACGTTTGCAATGTGCTCTAATAACAGCAAAACTTGAGTTCAGCGTTTCCTTACAAAGTGAGCCAGCCAAAATGCATCTAAAATACAAAAACTGCGATTGAATACCGGTGGTGTTCACGGCAAAATAATCTATCTCCCCAAACTTCAACAACTGATGTTTACTGGTTAGTATTCACTGAAGATGGTGCCCATAGCGATGGTGGTGCTGAACCATATGTCTAACATGTTACGTTTCAAGTGACCCCAGATTGGTCAGTCATCTCTCAGTTCTGACAACCAGGCGGATATATTAAGAAGGTGCATCCGTAATTATAAGTCAAACGATTTGATTTATAGTGGGATAAAATATTATTCATGTGTCTAATGAGATTTCAAGCAAGAAAAGCAAAGTGATTGCACACGTGTATGCTGTAAGCACACTTCAGCCTGTCCAGTGCAGAAGTGCTACGAGAAGATATCAAAGATTCGCGCACGCTTCGTAAAAATGTTCACAATAACAGGTAGAATTATTCACTCAACCAGCTGAAAATATAGATTGTTATGAACATCGCCAAAAATCTATACATTAAGGGAAGCATTTGGGCCTCCAACTTTATGAAATTTGCATAGCTGCATGTAAGTATCCATTCTCAGGCGGAATATATAGAAATTTCCTAAGATACCTCTCTGAAGTGCAAGCCATGTTAGCTTGTGTTGTCCTGCTTTACGTGTTCTTGACAATTGTTGTCTTCTGGAAGTAAACGTATTTCTTCACAACTTCAAAGTGGAGATACAGGACGGAATAGTATTGGATAAAAGGTGACAAATTTTACCGAAATAATTACAAAAGCTTCTCACGAATTACAGAAAACTGAGTATAAGTTAGTTTTGCTTATTGATACCCACTCTCATATCGACACGATATGGTCGGTTTTATCTTTGTATGGACTCATCAGATAGATAATAGTTCAAATGGGCAGTCGAACCAGGTTACTTTCGTATTATTACGAGACAATGCTCTCATGCGCTCAGTCAATGTTTGTGACAGGGAATCTATATGTAACTGAGCTATGGTTTGTTGTTATCTTATTGGTTGACAACAGTAAATGACCAAGTGCGAGTTTACCAGCCAATGATTGTGGCAGCTTCTATAAATCCATTTACAAAGAGGATACCACAGAAGTTAATCTCTGATCCCAGCAATATTTTGCTTGCGCATCCGGTTGTTCACAGCTTATATTAGACTTTGCCATTCGATATACGTCAAACAATTGTAAACGTATGCCTTATTGTGAGGTTAGCAACTAATTGTTATTGTTTATACCTGCGATGAATTTTAGATTAAGGGAGGTTAAATACAACAACTGTAGTAATAGTTACCAACATTTTGGAATTTTTTCACATAACGCAACGTCAAATATATTTTTGGCGTAGTAGTTCCGAATATTCATACCAGTGAGTATGCAGCATACCTGAATTTACTTCACAACTTCGCAAACTAATACGTTCAAGTATCCAGTACTAAATGAAAAGTCAACATTCTGCTCTGTTGCAGTGCTAAAGATATCTTAATTGCGCTAACTTCATCTGTCTATGTAATTCGCCATCCACGATGGTTCTTGTAGGAAATCTGAGAAGTCACTTTGAACTGACAATATGATTATCTGTGTCTGCCTGAAAATTTATTCTGTTGAGTCAGCAACCAAATGATAGATTGTAAGCACTACTACAAAGTGTAACTGATTATACCTACGATTATTCTTGTAACGGTTTGCAATTATCGTATAGTACAAGGAAAAACAAAAAGTACTAAGCCAATTAATTATGCTTATCTACTACAAATGTTGTTTAAAATGACTGGCCGCAGATTTATTCAGAACATGGTGCAAAACTTTTGTAGTGTTCACTTTAACCTTATTGTGCATCTGCATTTTACAAGTTGAATACATTATCTCACCCTATCTGTAATCAAAATACCGAAGGTTAGATATGAACCGAAGGAAAATTCTCACTGCATGAAACCCATTCAATTGCGAGGGACACGGTACATCTTTTATTTGGCACGGCCAAATTTGAATTAAGTCTTTCTCTTATCATTCTTCCTGCATTTTCGTATGCTTAATGACACACTGAACGCCGGACTTTGATTAACACGCGACCATTGCGGCGATTATATGCGCTGTGAAAATGAAGCCAAGTGCGCTGATATTTAATAATTTATTTTGAAATTACCCCATAACTAATGTTATAGTTTAAATCCTAAGTATTAACTCAGTAAAAAATGGCCTGTCCAGCAAATGAATTATAAAACGTACACTGGAAGTATATTCTTTCGTTCCGTTGTTTCTTCTCGTTGTCATCTTAGTCTGTGACAGTTGGTGACTGGACATCAAATTCTGACCTTGACTGCCAATTGCTGGATGCAAAAATAGCTCAGGTGACCTGCTCAACATCGATTCGGTTCTGTCTTGTAGGTGAATTACGACAATCGCCTATACAGCCGAACGGTGTGGTTCAAGACCAAAGCAGCGAAAATCCACTAGACAGAATGAAAGTGCCACGCACAAGAAATATTGCCACACTGTTGCATCTTGTGGCATTCGGTGGGCGTCAGTCCATAAACTTGGACTACAACATCAGAGTCTACGTACTGAATTATGATCACTGTACACTTGAACGTGTCATTCAGGAGGAAAGCCAAACCAGCTGCCACATGTTAGATCAAGTCAAGCAATTTTACTTCCAAGCCAACGGAAGTGGATTGATATTTCTTCTGGAAGTTCTATCCAATGGATGGCGTAGTCGATTACCGGCAAGAAAACAAGTAAATGAGTTTTTCTATTGAAGTGAAAGAACCCAAATTTCTATGCTTTATGTAGTATAGCCAGCCAAGTGGTAGTATACTAACGGTGTCAGTTTATCTAACCCAAAATACCTACTTAACTATATTACAAGCAGTGTTTATCGATTGAAACTAATAAATTAAGAAGAATACTTGATACCCCATACCATATAAAATGTTACAGTTTGTTCAAAACGTGTTGTTTTCACAAGAAAACAGTATGGTAAAAAGGGTTACATAAAACCTTCATTTACCGGGGGTAATTTCTCAACTTTAGAAATGCGAGTGATGAAATGACCGCATAGTTACATCGGAGAAGCTTAATTATTCATCTTGCTTACTCAAAATTCATGTTACAGCCGAAATCAATGCCACATGACCCAGTAACGCTTCCATATGTACTTACCTTGCCATATAATTACGAATTAATGATGGTATTCATTTTTAGCATACTTCTACAACTTAAAGATAATTGGCCTGCTGTCGCCCATTTATTCGGTGAAAAGAAAGCTTATTTTTTTCTGTAAACAAGTAATTTAGATTACGAAACCTCGTTTACCTGAGCATGCCCACAAGAATGACTATACAATACCACGTAAGATTTTGACAAATGTGTGCATAACTGAGACAAACTACCACATCAGCCTTCATCAAACTTATACGGACCTACATTTTGCGAAATTTACTGCAAACAGGCCGTAAGGCTGAGGTGACTACAACTCGTCGACTAACCCCACCGTTGGGAGCTCAAAACATTTGTACCGGCGCTCGGGCTGCCTGAACAATTAAGGTGTACATAACCAAATGGTCTCAGGTATGAAGATTTCACACAGCAAAATATCACATTCGTCATTGTCTAGTTTAGCATTTCTGTACTTGTAAAACCGTGTCGTCATTTTTTATGTGAAATTAATTAAATGCCATAGGTTTAACGTTATTTTTATGTATGCTTCGTTGCAGCGAAGCATAATTGTATACCTGCGTTCTGATTAACTTGGCAATGGACCGCACAAAAACCTAGACCGAATATTCTATGCTAATAATTTATCCTAAATTGCTAAAGGTGTGCAAGTGATTAAGAGTTTATGTACTTTGAGTTCGTGTACATCACCGACGACCATGAGGTATACCAAAACGGACGCTGATCGTATGTGATCAATACTGCCATTAGATA
The DNA here is from genome assembly GCA_014338405.1 of Paragonimus skrjabini miyazakii. Taxonomy (NCBI): domain Eukaryota; kingdom Metazoa; phylum Platyhelminthes; class Trematoda; order Plagiorchiida; family Troglotrematidae; genus Paragonimus; species Paragonimus skrjabini miyazakii. The sequence continues at coordinate 131,356 of JTDE01001114.1, forward strand.
ACTCAAATGATTTTACCACTTATCCTTCTGAATTTAAAATATTTTGATAACTCCTTTCTTGCATTAAAGTAACACATTAATTTTCGACTCTTTAAATGTCTTCATTTTTCACCGTGACGTTGTGAACTGAATTGACATTGATTGTGACCAAGGAAATCCCTGTACGGCATATCATATGTGGACCACAAACCACACTCCTGCATTGCTCATTCTCCTTGGAACAAATGGATTACTCACAGCCTAGTGTAGCTTGTGAAATTATGGTGTATCAAAAAGGATTCGAAGGCCAAAAGTCCATACTACGAATCGGTACCAGCTCTGTAAAGGTTAGTACCAATCACTGAACCATATTTCGGGTTCCTTCAGGGTGACCACAATCCGAACATGTATGACTTAAGATTTTTGTTTATTTTGTTTATTATACAATAAAGTGATTGTCACTTATGCGAACTAAACTTACTCGCTCACAGCGAAATTCCACAGTGATGTGTGCTGCAAAATCAAGCGCCTATTCTGCTTTGATTATTCTCTTGCTTTGGTAGTAGAAACTTGAAATAAGAGAGAATCTGATAGAACATTTCCATGCAACGTAATGTGCAAAAACTAATCACTCCATACTACAAATGGTTGGTGTTCAGCTAGTTAAATCTTGACAAGGGTCAGGTTTGTTGTGATTTATTACAATACGTTCAACGTCGGAACCAATCCATTAGTGCAAGATGCACGTAAATAACGACCTTCAGGTGAAATCAACCTGGCAAAGAAAAGCTCGTAAGGAGGGAAATTTGGTTCACTTCAAGAAAACCATGTAAAAACTCAAGTAGTCAAGTTCATTCTATTTACACCCCTCGAACGAGAAAAAATACCATCTTCTGGTATCTTTTATTATTCCACTTGAACATATTATATTACTCTCTTTTTCACTCAGTTAACGGCGACAATACTTGCTTAACCGAATTGCTACAACTACCGAGTGAGCTACAAGAACTCTCAGCCTGGGAAACAAACGAAATATACAACCGCAAACGTAGAGCGAACTGTTTTACTTCTCGGAGTAAAATCAACCTTCTTCCGTATCAAGATAGTCGACCATGTCACCAACGAAGATGGTTCAGCGTGACCAATGATTTGACATCCTCAGTACACGGATCATTCAAACCATCTGTTAAAAGTTTGCTTTCACATATTAAACTTAAGCTTTTCCAAGTATAAAATTCCAGAGCTCCTGATTTTGTTTCGTAGCTCAGCTGGTAGAGCGCTTGCCGCGTTTAGGCATGCTGTTTCTATCGCTGGTTCGAATTCAGCCGAAGCGCTGATTTTTCCCAATTGGGTTTTACCTAAAATCCTAAATCTGTCAAAATGACTTATTGATAATACTTTTCTAACTAATCGATCTTCAGTTTGTTTAGAAGCCATAATTTTGTTTTAGCAAAAAAGCGGGACAAATAGAAATCTTTCACGTTGTTTCATTCACACAAACCATAGGATATACGTGGGAATAACAGATCACCTAGTGTTGTTTTCCAATTGGCAGCATTGTGTACTCACTTTTAAAACGATGCAAAAACCAATGCAAGAGAATTTCTGTTTTTTCGAAAGTTAGCTAAGTTACACGGGTCAACTTCCATTTGTCATCAATCGAGTGAAAGTCTAACTCAACACTGGTTAGAACGCGACGATCGTCCTTAGGTTAATGAGGAGAGTGAAATGAAATTATACTTTCAAAACATTGCACAAACTCACTTCCGTCTCTCGTTCGGATGTTACCGGGAAATCGATAGATATGATTTACTCTTTTCTTTAGGTCAACCTTCTCTTCCCTTCGTCCGCTTAGACTCTAAGGGAGGTTAACACATTAAATGAATTGGGAAATGATTAACAACTTAATCATGTGCTTGAGTGCATGGGAGTTCAATCAGCTAGATTAACACTGACCACATTGCATCACCTGTGGACATTTCGGTTTGTATCTGAATGTACAAGTGTACACATCAAAAATCATAAACACGTTCCCTCGAAGCGCGTTGAATGGGCTAAACATCATTATGAGAAAAAACTCCAAATCATATCAGATGCATGAATTATCTGATATATAACGCATACTTTTTGTGATCTGTACCGGAACATAATTAAAACCGACAGGCTGTCAAGTATTTTGTTGATTCAAACATGTACACGACCGGCATCTGTTAACGGCTTTCGCATTCAGATAAGACCAATGAGAGGATCCATATAAATTTCTACTTTCCATGACGGCTAATTTAAAGGTATGTCTTAGTGCAAAAGCTTCGACTATATGCGTAGGCTGTTCTACATAAAAATACAGTCTGTTGACATGAAATTCTACTACGAAGTTTAGAGGAATCCATTTCGGTGACATTTTCTGAGATACTAGCATTGTAGTTTAAACTGACGTAAGAAGGAATGTCAAAAAAGTCGATCACTGGGGTAGCGTGCATATTGAGCTCCACATATCTTGAAGCTACCGGTTGATTTTGACAGAAAATTAATGAGATTTTGGATATGGAAGTAATTTTCACATCAACTTTTTTATTCTGCCCGTATTATTGCCCTTCGGCTTCGCTTTAATATACACGCTATATATATTCTATGATAGTGTGCAAATTTTACCTTTGTGCAGGACATCGCTACTGCTCTTTTCATAACACGTATTTGGCAGTCTATTTCCTTAATTAATGCACAGAGGCGATTAGGCCTGGGATATAAATTTATAATTTATAGGCCCATAGAAAGGAATACCAGCTCAGTTGGTACGGCTCATATCGACTAGAGGCACTCGGTTTTAATCGCTGGCTTTAATCTGGTTGAAGCACGGATTTTTACAAACAGCTCGTTTTAAAATTAACGACTCTGCCACAGCATTCAATGCTAAAATATTGTAACCCCATAGTAGCGATAGACCATAGTTTTTTATGTTTATTTTTAATCACTGGTTCACTTTGCACATATATATTTATATATATATACATTATATGTACTCTGTAGGTGAAAATTCAACCCTTCTTTTTCTTTGGAATATATATGATAAATCCGTGAATGTATTTATCACTTGCTTTGTTTTTTTCTTGCAGTAACAAGGCCAGGATTCTGCTAATGCGGTCGGAACTGTGAATTATCCAGGAGAAAATTATGGCACATTATTTACTCCAGATTCCTTTTATTGATGAGCCAAAGTGTTCATATCCGAGGACTATTCAAATTTTATACTTGTACGCCTTTACCTAGGTGACAAGCAATGTATCACACCTTTGAATAAAAACCTATTAAGCTAGTTTCCCTGAATCTATGTTAATGTAATCATGAATTACACCCCGTAACTCTACAGACAACTTTTTGCATAGTATTTGTCGGGGCGTAGGTTATTCGACACTGTCATTCGTGGTTGGTGTAAGCACCTGAATAGCTCCATACAGTCAAACATATAATTTATGCGTTCTTTGGTAAATCCAGCTAGTGGGTAAGTAGACAGTTACTTCATTTTATATGCATATGCTTTATTTGGACGAGGATTACAATATTTCTGGTTAATCATGACTGTCTTTTTGTTAGTGACTTCAAACGCATGTTATAAACCCTGTTCATATAAGCGTGGCAATGATTGCACGTGAGAACTACCGTTCGTCCAAGTGATCTGTAAACTTTGGCATCTAAAATCTATGTACCACTTAGAACTGTCAAATTACTTCTTTCTTGTGATAAAAACTATCAACTCACAAGTTGATCGAAGATTAGTTGATAGAAATAAAAGTAGAATCTGGTCAACTTCTATATGTTTGACTTTTCTGCCATGAACACTCCATTAACACTCCGAATAAAACAGCCGGAATTTTATATAAATCATCAGCTTCACTTTATTTAACTTTTTCAGCTTTCCAAGTAGCTGACTTCAGTTGACCGAACGCACATTTCACTTACTGTCATTGTGTCAGTGTGTGTTTGCTTGATACTTGATGTATTGTCCCGAAAATAATTTCTTATTGACATTTCTGACGTAGGCGTGAACTAAGCAATGACATGAAGGGGTTTCTTGAGACATTTCTGATAGATTTTATCAAGATATTTACAAAAAAGCTACACGACAGATTTATCTTACAGTAAATATCGTAGAAATTGTTGGTAACAAGTTGAAAATTGTTCTGAAATGGTAGAAAATCCAATATTAGGATACAATTCAAAGGGTCTACATGCGTATTTGGTTGAAGCCAAGGTCTACTTGTCGACGGTAAAATGGCCTGTCTTGTTAAAAATATAGTATAATAATTCAATGATATTACAGCGTCAACGTTGTGTTCCAGCCAAAAGTCACTCCAAGCTCACCGTTACTCCTAGAATGTAAATTAAGGACGCAACGGAGATTATCACCATTTTCAAAGCAAACAACCGATCTTCTAGACTTTCATCTCTTTTACTAAGATAAATGGCGAAGCAACTACTGCAAGTCGGCCACTATGTATAATATACTAATGTTACAATATAGACCGAATTGATGCCGATCTTCCCCAGATATCAGACATTAATCAGTAGTAGGTAGATTTTTACACACTAACTGCGATCCATATTCTCCACAGACGAATTCTGCTGTCCAAACCAGTCATATGTGTAAACATTCTCGTTGCCAGCAATCTAATGAAACAAACATCGAGAACAGAAAATTGAAATTTTTCTTAATTCAACCAATTCGGAATTATTTTTTCAAGGCAGCGTCCATTCAACCTGTCATTATCCACTCAACAATCCAGGTACTAGAACCAGCTCTTTAAGAAGTTCACCAGTACAAAACGATCCAGCTCGATGATCGATTGAACAGGCCCCAATAGAACGTTTGGTAGTTTCCCTTCTTTGAATACCGCTGACAGTTGACCGCCCTTGGTTGTTCAACATTTCAGTTACTGAGGCTAAACCACCATTGCTCTGACCAAATTAGACCTCATGACATATCATACGAATCAATAAGTACACTCAGTATTGAACTCGCGTTTGATCAAATCATGGCTTAGGACACTGTCTGGCCTGTTCACTACTACATGCAAGAAGCGTGGAAATCGGCAGGAATTTCTATCACCCCTCTCAAAATTAAGCGTCGTTTCATATAAGCCGTTTTGTTAAGGGGCATTTGGGCTATAGCCGCTTGAGAGACCATAAATACTAGAAGCCCCGCCGTTGCATTCAAAATTGGTCCTAAATGATGGGCGTCCAGTTTATCCGAATTTGGACGATGGTGTCTTCAGCGATGTGATGACAGGAACGAAATGGGATGATAAATTAAACGATAAATTGGGACATAAAAATGAAGGGGTTGATTAGTTGATGTCTGTTTTTGAAAAGGGCCGACTGGAAAATAAATGGGAATGCAACAGCTGCGATCAATCCTGGGAGATGTTCAATTTATATTAAAACCAGAATATTCTGCTAAGTTTTTTAGACTTTTTGGCACGTTATATTATCACCTGATATAATTAGTTGAACTAAATGTTACATGCGGTCCTCATTCGGCTTATCAAAAAGCCAATCTAAGTGATCACGTGCACACTGTTTAAACCTTCTTTTAGTGCGCAGCCAACCACCGAAACACAAACACGTGCATGAAACATACGTCTGATACAACGTCAATCACAATTTTTAGTGCATAAAGTTAAAAATCACCCCGCCCTCCATGCCGTGCTAACTGTCGAGGCAAATATCTATCCGGAAGGCATTCGCAAGTCTTCTTCAGTCGGCTGAATTGTATCGGATCCATGAATAACACTACTACTGCAGAATGTGAAAAGACAATAAAAGTGGCATTTGAAATCATTTCGGGAGGTATCTTATGCTTACTGTCAATATGTATGTGTGGGGTAAACCTTGCTTGCCATCATGCACATACACCGATAAGATTGTTTAGTTTACCACTAGTCACTTCACCATCCAGCATGTAATTTAGGAAGCCGCTCCTTCAAACAACAGTCAGATTTACCCCTGGTCATCCCCAGACTTCAGCCAAATCCCCATTGTACCTACGTAACATGTGAAATTTCAAATTTTGGTGCTAAAATCAGCAATAAGAATGAGGGATTCATCAAGACTCAGGGACAACCATCAATATCATGGCGTAGAATATAGGAATTGCAGGCTCGTACCCCCGCTAAGCAAACAGTAACCTGTATGTATTTTACGCGAAAAGGCCTCTTAAAGTGACTAATCGCACTAGATAACTCAAAAGACAACACAAGGTACTCCCTATTTTGGCCGCCTGATGCCATCGTCCAAAAGTGGACCACGTCAACAAACTTCAGTTCCACTTTATCACAGCGACCTGGCGACTGTTTCCTGAAATTCATACGAAGCTTTTTTGCTTTATGTTGTAACTCATAAACAATTATAAAAGATCTCGTCCTTTTATCGACAGATAGGATTGAAACTAACGTTTCGCACATGTTGCTCGCCGAAATTTTCAGTGCAAACTTTCTCACTAATAGCTTCGACCATCTAAGGACATACTGAGTGATTAGTGATACAGTGAAAATCTCATGCGATGTACTAGTGGCAAATGAATATACATTACAAATCAGTGAAATAATTTTTGATTTCTAAAGGCAAAACGTTAAATAAGGAAGTATTATTTCCGGAGCGTTCAAAACAGCCATGTGTAGAGGGGTACTACTTCCCACTTTTTGAGTAGTACCTCAAGAAGAGTGGGATTTCACTCACTAATGCGTCTACTTGTGCAACAAGTGGAACACCTGCAGTAACAGATCTTCGCCCCGAACTTGACGATATTTTTAACAGAATCTATAGGAAACCGAGTTGTAAACTACGATAGGATTTGTAAGTGGTATCTTGCCACAAAACCTGCGCATTCGGCTTCAAGTATTACTGAATGTTGTCATTTCTGCGACAGACAGCGCCACACGCCTAATTATCTATTAGTTTAAGAGGTGACCCTTAAAATGACAAACCTCCACCGTTTGTCTTTCCATACACAATAAGGTTGGCCGTTGAAAGAAGAATGTCTGACCAGCTTTTACACGCTATTTATAAATGTGTTCTCAGAAATATGAACGCCTCGTTTGGTGCTCAACTAAAAAATATCAGGTGCTTCCTTGCATTTTGTCAGATTAATTAATTAATAAGATAAAACTTGTCTAAGTCAACTCAGTTGTCTCTATAGTTCATATACAGTAATCCCCCTGAAAAATAGCATTGGTCGTCTAACCTTACTCAAATTTCCAAACCAGATGAGTCGAATTACAAACAATGACTGTGCACAGTATACCATCATGTATACTACGCGCACCTAAATGGGTGACATCAAGACATGGTTATGAAATTCGAGGAAATTGCGGTAATCAACATTCCAGATTAGGGCATAAATCTAATCCTGAACACTAATTAGAAATAACTTGAAATCAAGGAAGAATAAGTAATGTTAAGAAAAATTAGTTAATTTTGTCCCTTGCTCAAAAAATATATAACGGCTTTTGGTCACAGAAGAAAATCTTTAAGCCATACCAAGAATTGTAGGAAAAAGATAAGATCCTCCCTATCGCTTCGAAAACCTACCAGTCAATGAGACGAGGTTTCTGTTGGGTTCTATCAAATAACTGAAAAAAGAATTTGGAGCAGTCATTAAGCGACATGCAGCTAAACTTACTAAACTAATATCATTACGTCGAGCTCGTCCATCTGACTAACATACAAAATTATGTGATGTATGAATACAATGATATGTACATTTTATTTTGAGTACTTTGCTTTCAGGCAGCTGAACAGTTAGAGCAGACTGTAATTTTTTACCTATACCAGTTGTGATATGCTCGCCTTTAATAGGAAGGTTCAAAAAGACCTGTTTCTTGGGGACCACAGTCACGGTGGTCTTCATCAGCCTTTTCTCGCTGTGAACATCGATGAACTTCTCAGGATAGCCGTTCGCGAGCAACACTTTCTTTAATCTCTCCCCCTCTCCTTGCGGGCAGTCATCGATGCATATTTCCTGGGCTTTATGAAACAGGGTTCTCACCAAACCTCGTTTATAAGTAATTGGTGCAAAAGAAGAAAATTGCAAACAATGACCGCTCCAAGTGGCCTTACGGTTCAATAAACGTTGCAGTGAACCATCCTGTCGTCTAGTGAGTGAGATGTCTAGAAAAGATAAACTATTGTTTGCTTCCTCTTCTTGAGAAACAGAAAGATTAGGATGAGCAGAATTAAAAAGGTTTGAAAGTGAAGCAAAATGAATATTAGTGGTAAAAATCAAAATGTCATCTACATATCACTTATAGAGTCTGGCACCATCTATACAATCAGATAGTTTTGATTCAATCATTCCTAAAATATATCTGCAAGTGTTGGGCCCAATGGACTGCCCATTGCTACGCCATCTACTTGCTTATAAGATGTTCCCGCAAAGTCAAAATGGATATTCTCTGTATACAAAAGTATAAGTTCTTTCAGATAATCAACTGGAAGAAAAAAAAGTAAATTTTGGTCGGAAATAAAATGGCACAATAAGTCAACTGTTTTTCGAAGGGGAACGTTTGTAAATAAAGAGTCAACATCGGTAGAAAACATCTCATGTTCTGTAAGGTTTGTACCAGTTCGAAAGAATCTTTTACACAGTGGGGGGTAAAATTCTGACGTATGGGATGTAGAATGTCAACAAGCTATCTGGCAAGTTTGTGGTACGGTGAGCTGTCCATGCATAGGATTGGCATTAACGGGACACCATATTTGTGTTTTTGGAGCACCTCTTAACTGTGGTGTGCGCGGTCCGTTTGGCTTAACCTGTCTGTATTGAAGTTCCGAAATGTATCCATGTAGCAGTAAACTTTGGAACTTCCTCTATCAAAATTTTGTTGTCAGTCGTACCGTCTGTGTGAAATTTTCGTGCGTCCGCTAGGATACCTTTCGTTTTAGACTGATAATCAACCTTGTTCATAATAACTGTACCGGAACTGTTGTCGGGTTGAAGGAAAACAACATCTTTTATCTCTCGCAGCTGTTTTAAAGCTTGATAATGTTCAGGTTTCAGGCAGCATTGCTGACGCACCGATGAAGTCAGGAAATGGTGTGAAGTATCGACCAACTTCGCGCGGAACCATCCTTCCTTGTCCTGTGACGTTGTATTGAGGTCTTTTTATTTTATCATAAAGGTTCTCAAAGTGCATCTATGTCTGTAATCTGTGGACTCTTTCGGGAGGAATTTTAAATTTCAGTCCCAGGGATAGAACCTCTAATTGTGCCCGCATAAACTGAATTTACGATAGGTTCTGCATGTGTTTCATGTCATCTGTAAGGAGCAAGCACTCGGTTATTACTCACAACTAGGAGTATCGCTCAGCTTATTCACAATCGTGTCCTACCAGGATGTTCTGTCTCACATGTAATCTATCAGTTCACTTGCAGTCGCGGTGACGTCTATATCGGTAGAACAGATCGGTGCCTGCGACAAAGAATGGCTGAACATATACCTAAGTCGTCAGAAAACAACAGTATAGCGAACAGGTTCGTTTTCGGTTATTCATCATCAGACTAATTACATAACAATTTATATGAAACAGAGTTGTCAGGGCGAAACGGAAAAAACGCAGACCATACTAGGTGGCCAAACCAACTTCGAACAGGTGGAGAATAAGAACGACAAAACCTCTCAAATAGAGAAGGCGTTGTCGAAAATACTACGTTCTATGAAACAAAACGGTACAGTTGACTCTCCAACTTTTGAACGTATTCGACCAATTGGAGCCACAATTCCCAGGCTTTACGGATCGCTGAAGGTTCACAAAGCGAGTATACCTCTTCGACCTATTTTAGGCATGTGCAACTCACCATACAACCCGCTGGCTAAATGGAAATCGCATCTCCTTGAACCTGTCAGGCAGAAGTTATCAGAACATAGCCTATGTGACTCCTTTGAACTCATTAACACAATCGATGGGTTAAACCTAACCGAACAACAAATGCTTTCTCTGGACATATCCTCCTTAGTTACAAATGTTCCACTGAAGGAAACGATAGACTATTTGTGTGATTATATTGTGATTAACAACATAGCTGTCCATATGCCTCACCAGAACTAAAACAGATTTGTACTTTTGTATTCATAACATGCAATTTAAATTCAATGGAGAACTTTACCGACAAACAGATGACGCGGCGATGGGATCCCATTGGGACCGTTGTTTGCAGACGTCTTCATGGCGAAGCTTGAGAATGATCAGTTAGAAGAAGCCATCCGTAGATTTAGCGTTTATACCCGATATGTGGATATGTATAGTTAGCGAAAATGCTAACCCAACCGATATCTTTGCCATTTTCAGCTCTGCCCACAGGAACGGGACATTTACACTAGAAGCTGAACATAAAGATCAACTATCCTTCCTGGATGTAGTCATCCGGCGACGTGCTGATGGATGCGTTCAACGTAAAACCTATAGGAAAGAAACATGGAATGGGCAGTATATCCATTTCAACAGCTTTGTTCCTCTAAGGCAGAAAAGGAATCGCATAAACTGCTTGACTAATAGAGCTATGAGAATATGTACACAGGATACAATCTCCGATGGACTATCGTTACTAAGCGCACTGTTCTTACAAAATAGCTATCCAGAGCGTTTTTTAGGCGAGACTATGCAGCGTGGTCAGAAACAAGATAAGATGAACCTAGTGGAAAAGAAAGCAGTATTTATCTCGTTACCATGCAAAGGGGATGAGCTTGCCGAAACAATCACTAGGAGACTTGACACCGTCATCAATAGAACATTCTACGCTGCAGAATTACGCGTCCGTTTCAACTCCACTCCAGCTTTGTGTTTACGACTAAAGGATAAAATGCCCGCTTCTGCGGATTCTTTTTGCGTAAACTCATTTACTTGTTCCTGTGGAACTAGTTACGTGGGTCGCACGACCAGGCGTTTATCTGAACGTATCCGTGAGCACCATCCAGCCTGGATAAGCAGTGGAGTCACCAAGGCAATTACGAGCGCGATTGTTTCACACCTTGTTGATACACATCATACTGCCAATCTGGACTCCTGTTTTCATCCGAATTACCGAGTCAGCACCAGTCACTCAAAAGCTTTCGGATGCGGAATTTTAGCCACAGCCAAAGCGATTGGAATTGGATTAAGAAATCCACCCTTGTGAGCATAAAAGCGCTTTGTTCAGGCGTTGAAGTTACCATGGCCAACCGCACACACCATGACCGATCAAACCGTCATGGTTCCAGTGGCGTCATAATGGTGACGCAATCGTACCAAAACGTTGTTTCCGTGTACGCCGAAGACGTGTCTGACCTCACCCAAACTGGTTACTTGTTTTTGTCCGTTTCGCACTGAAAACTGTGTTTCTTATAAATTTTAATGTAATTAGCCTGATGATGAATAACCGGAAACGAGTTTGTTCGCTATACTATTGTTTTCTGATGACTACCCTGAGGATTTTAAACCACCTAAAACGTGCCAAAGACCCAACCATTAGTAGTTAATCAAATACCTTTTATCAGCCTCGAAGTAAATACAGTGTTATGCACTACACGCGTTAGATTTAGTAAGAATGAAATCAAGCAGTTTTAGACGTCCTGTCTAAAACGTTTTTAACAGGTGAGTTGAGAATATAGCGTTACAGTCAAGTTGTCATACTCCGGTGACCTTCCTCGGGAGCGTTGGAATCGACTAAAACACTGCTGAGTGTGGTCACCCGAGGTGATACGAAAGTTGAGTAAAACAACCTAATCGTATGTACTGTTAAACTCGAAAAAGGACCGAATCAAAAATAATTTTTGATAACGTGCCGTATGACCGATGAAAGTCTGAAAAACTGGCGACTGAACAATACGTCACAGCAGATCTACTCGTGCAAGCGAGTTTTTGATGGCAACCATTTAACTGGCAAAATTTTCCTCAAATATGACGCATTCTCGATGAGACAAAACCGATTACTAAAGCTCACCGTGCCGATAAAAATTCGAAACATTTCCACTCGAATCGCTAAGTTGCTGGATTGGGTATAAACGACGCTGGTTGTTGGGTAAAATGTTTGACTGGAGGTAGGCATGTGTTTGTACACGAGGACACGGTTTCTTACCACATTTAAGGAAATCTGCCTTAGTGAACAACTTGGCTAATGTTCGGTGAAACCTATCAAACTTGGTTAAACACGATGGACGCTTCAGTAACCGATACTCAAATGACATGTACTTATGACCACTTATGCTTCGCCGTTCTAGATTACATTAAGTCCAACATCCAAGAGAGATTAACTAATTTTGGAACTTCGCGGCTGTTGTCAAAGAATTAATTTTTTTGACACCGTTTCCAGTTTGCCGTCAAAATGAATTGTGGAAACCGCGCATAATTAAACGGATGAGGTTTTTTCCTCAACTAGAACTTTGCAGCTCATCATTGTTACATTCTAACAGTTTATCGTTGTAAGCAAGAAGAAAACTACAATCAAGACAGAATTCTAAGATCATGAACGAGTTAACAGTGCAGTTTGTTTTTTCATGAAAGTTATCAACTCCCTTGGTTGCTCTTTAACCATAACAACAATTTCAGTTTACGGATATAAAACGAGATCCCATTTTTTGCTAACATATGCTCCTAAACAGCCATTTTCAAATTACTGTCGGTGATCTAAAGTCACCTATTGGGTACATTGTAATCAGCAATCTCATTAACGCCAATGTAGACAGCTGAATTAATGGGATTTTCTTTTAAATTTGATAAATCGCTAGTAAATGCAATTCAAATGAATGGTAACGTTAACAAACATTACGGTAATATTGCTATCTTACTTTAAACTTGAATTAACCGGAAGCACAAGTTATCCCGCGAAAAACACGTTCAAAACAGAGTAAGCGCAAACAATCCACAAAACTGTCACTACTCGAGGGTAAGTTACATTATTAAAACAACTGGGTGTAGATGAAGTGTTCGAACCAAGGACTCGTCACACAAAACCCAGTGACATTATCCGCTGAGCCATTAAGCCTCAGGTGGCTCACAAATCAAATTAATATAATCTTTGCTTCTCAGTGAACAACTTAGTAAATGCCCTGAACTAAAGGTCCACTTGGACTTGAGCGTAAGTAAAGTTCTCTACTCTCATGGTGCTGCCAGAATGTCACATTAATGGGGCAGTCAATCTTTTTGTTCAGTATGAGTCGGTAATTGGTTGCATTTCATTTCTGTGATATAACACATACCAGTTTGAAGTCATTAGGTTGGATTGAAAATAATTAACTCGACTTCGAGGATCTACAGGCTATAGGTGCAGCCAAACGTCGCCTTTCGATCGACCTTATTGCCGTCTTTTTAGAAATTTACGACAACTCCGTTCAGGCTACTGAAGTCGTCTACAGTAGGTAGAAGGTATCTTATCTTCTGACACCAATTAAACCACGACAGGTGTCGTCTAGTGAAACCAACCGTGATTTTTTTCCTTTTGCCACTCAGCAATAAAGCGACAACTTTCGTGTATTAAATAGTAACGTGAAATGAGTACACTGAGTAAAAATACCTAATATTGTGAGAATCACTCAGTCAGGTTTGTGTTTTTCCCTTGAATGCTGTTCAACGTCCTTAGATGTTCAATTGAATTAGCCTACTAGTTCATGAGAATCCCAGAAATTATCGTTGTGGTCAGATTTACTAAACTAAATGAAAATGTGTATAGTTCATCAACTGATTTCAAGTGATGACGCACACCAAATCATTCTCAGGTTAAGCTGACTCATATCTTGCAGCGAATTTATCTCTTTGTGCAATCTCTTCCGGTGAAAAGCTACCAAAGAATGTTCCCCGCCCTGTCCCAACATATCTATAGTACAGCTGGTTGACGGTGGCCTTCGGCGATTTCAGATTTGTCTGATGATAAAATTTCTGTTTGACGATTGAGTGACATCCAACACAACGCGGTCTGTGGATGACAGATTTTTTCAGTTGTTCCATTTTCTACTCAAACAATCCATAACACGTTTACTGAGATCTCCGGAGAGTTGTGGAACAACAACGCCCAAATATTGAAACCATGATGAAATTTAGAATCTTGTTGAGATGACTGGCTGTTACAACTGTGAAATAAAGTTATCGGTGAGGTGCCGTTAACGTGGTTACGTTCCTCAAGTCCATCTTCGCTAGCTTAACCAAATGGCAAGTTTCTCCCATTTTACTTAATACGCGTGAATACAGTCATCTACGACTACCGTGATTAATAGTGCACTGAACAAGACAGCGTTCAGCCTAAAAGCAATATGAAAATCATATAGTGTGATTTATGGTAACACATTTTCAAACTTTCTTACTCCAAAGGAAAAGCACTCACATTTCCTCTAATTATAAGATAGTTAAACACAAGTCTGGGTACATTCAATATCTCATGAAACCTAATTTCCATTGTTGCAGAAGAAAATATTCATTAGTACAGAGGTAGAACCAACTTAACATCGGCCTCTTTCGAACAACCTCTTCATCCTCCATACTCTTTTTCGCTTCCTTGAGGATCACCCCACGACGAGCCGAAACTATAGTTTGTGCCATTTTGGATACATACCAATCCGTAACTTATTGACACACAGACTATGATGGTATTGTCACTCATTTGCAAACTACATTTTCATTTTCACTATTAAAAAGATCGATACCGTTATCGGAGAGAAACTCTGCTTCATGAAAGTGGTTGATGATGGTAGTATCTTCGATTTTATCCCACTTAATAACAAGCATCTGTATTGCAGTTGGGCCACTGGTCTAACGTGGTGTCTCAGCAACAACTGAATTGATGACTGTAATCTCGACAAATAAGCGTCAATTGGAAGCCTGTAGATATATGTGCTATGAAAATGTTTCAGATATTAATCTTCCGTTTTCCGAATGAATGAATCAACGAGTCTGTGTCTGTAGGCGTATATGTTAACTTATCAAGACATAACTCTTTGATTTTCAGATGAAGATGAATTTCACTTGTAATATGTATTAGAGGTGTGTTCCGTGATGCCAATTTCTGATCCAAACCACATAGAACAGCATTGTTCACCGAAGTGGATATGCTACTTTGTGGGCGATAGGTAGTGCGTTAAAATTCTTAGCTCTAATACGGAGATATTGCCGGGATTCGCAAATGTTGTGTTTTAGTACACGCTACCAGCGGTTCACCTAAAACAGACTAAAGAATGAGATCGCTTCCATGAGCATTGTAAACTTCTTGTAAATTGTTCCCCAAAAAAATCAAAGAACTGTTGATCATATTCCACTTGGAAGCTGAGTAATAGTCTGAACTCCATGATTTTTCTTAACTACCTTTGATTATATGTTTTTGTCTTAGCTGCATCTCGATTTCCTCTGAGTTTATTTTGCTACGCTCACGGGTTGATATCGCATCTTGTTACTTGTGGATATATTTAAAACGACAAACTATTGGTCATTTCTTACTAAAATCAGAGCAGTGGAGTTCCTTTAGTTTAGATTTTTTGTCCCTGCTCGTCCTTTCATGCATACCTATACAATAGGCTCTATCAGACACATCAGGAAGAAGTTTTCTAGTAACTAATGCATTTCCTGTTTGTTGTCTGAGATAGCTGGTTGTGAACAGTAAACAATCGTTAATTAATTTGATATTTCTTTTCCACACTGTCTAACATATCAATCTGTTTTTCTACCGGAGATAAAATGCGTTACATCCGTATGGATGCGCAAGTTTGGTTGAGGGGTACACACAAAGGAGGTGTATGAATGGTGTACATGAAAACTGATTCAACAATTACCACGTCTTTCTCAACCTCCGTTAATTCTATTCGCGTTTACTGAAATACTCGCCGCCCTAAGTGAAACACTGCCCGTGATTAAGTACGTGTGCCTGGTTTTTGGTAGTTTGGTCCATGATCAAGTTGATTAACCGCATATATGCTGATACATCATGCTATGCTTATCATAGATTTTCGCTAATTCTGGACACAATTACAGTCGAACACACTGAACAATATTACGGGCTGGTTTGCGTGCAACTGCCGCATAGTTCACTTTTATGTTACATCTGGACGTCATGTCAAAGTCAACATGCGTCACTGTTATTATGACGTATGCGTTCTAGACAACAGTATGAACCCCTGAAGCGTGGCCATTTCACCTTCAAGTGACTCGGTTAGGACGCCCATCAGAAAAGGTACTCGCAATGTGTTGGAATCCCAACACACTGTGCCGTTTGGTCTACTCAATGAACACAAAACATCACCATAGAAAATACTGATACGTTTTAACTCGACAATGAAAATTAGTATGTGGACAGGCAAAACTGTTATGTAAACATGCCAACCTGGAGTGGATTCAAACAGGGGCATGGAGATAACCCCAGAAACCCTCCACTTTATTGGTTTCTTCCATCATATCTTGACCAACATCAAAATGAGGCAGGTTATTTTGCTATTTGTCTCACTGTAATAATACTGTGAATCCTTAATTCGACTTTCTTCTTACCAGGAAGAGGCTGGTTTCATCGTCAGTTAGCTTATTGCCTGATGAGATACTTCCTTGATTTTCCCTGATAATCGTACAACTAATTGTGCACCGTTTGCAGAGGAAAATTTACTATTTTACATATTCCTTTAACCTTCATTCCGCTCAATCATATCGGTGAAGTCCAGTC
>JTDE01001114.1:148093-164128 GCA_014338405.1 Paragonimus skrjabini miyazakii
CTACAAAATGTCATCAAGGCCGTTTTTTCATGTAACTTTTCGGACAATACTGTCCCCACTGTGAGAAATGTTGGTGCTTTTGGTAACCGTGTGGAAAAATTTGAATCAGTAACCACTGGTCGTGTGTCACAGTTTCATTTTCACAAGGAAATCGGCTGAGATTAAGAATACAAGATCAACATGTGTTTTATCGTAGCTTCCGTTTATTGAATAGGTGGATGTAAATCGATAGTTCACTGTGATTAGCTGCGTCCATGGTAAGAATTGTCAAATAGGTGCATGATCTAAAGGACACTGTAATATACGGTGTTACTGTAATAAGTGGACTCGCGTTTCCTTCACTGTTTTAATTGTAAAAATACTGCCTAAATCTGATGTCCATATGCGGCAAATGCTCTACCAGCTGTGCTACGAAGCCACGCCGGAAGGTCAGAAATTTCACATTTGGATCTAGTTACCCACCCAACCAAATGTGTCATAAAATCCACCAAGTAATTCAGCCGATTGATCGCCCAGCCGAAGTCCAAATTTTTCGCGATTGGGTCTCTTCTAAGTTGTCAAATCTGCCTAACTATTTATCATTAATAAATCCTATGTGTTCGAACGGAATTAAATACGGATTCTTAGAGAACGTCAAGCGGTATGATTCACTTGTAGTTTACTTACACCTAGACCAACGAGCGTATGGTTTTTTAAATCTAGTTTTCCGGCTCAAGTATACGTTCAACCTAAGGCTGCCAGCTCAAAAGAATAGATGCTTGTATGACCTTTTGCGTATTACTGATATACACCGGACTACATCGCGTAAGCGAGTTGAACTCTGTCTAAAAATCTATATACTGTAACCAAGACTATACCAGAACCCCAGTCACCAATTCATTAGTGTACTAATGTCAAAAATTGAACCTGCGCAAACATCAAGGACGTTTTGGATAGGTGAGAAAGTCCCATTTAATCAGACGGCACATACTAGCAATGGCTGAATCGCTTGCTCTCAGAATATACAAATCAAACCTTTGCACAGAAAACAGCACTTTGGAGCCTTAAAACTTTCCTGGTCTTCGATGACCCGTGTAATTATTTGACGTGTATACCAACACAGATGATGTTGGTAATTAGACGTAATCTGACCCTTAGTCCAGAACAGTGGGCGACGTTTGACGTGGCTTTGAGGTTGGTCGGTGGAGTACATCAGTATATCTATTTCTTTCACAACTGTATGGGCTTGACGAAAACAGTTTTCAGTTTCCATAGTTATACACTAATTAGCAGGTTACAAATGAGAGAGTAAGAACCCTATCGCGGTGTGAAGTGAGCAACACATAAATCTGATCACACACTTTGAAACAAGGGGGTTTCTCAGTCATACTTGAGCTTTACTATTGTTGGAGCTCATCAGTGGTCTATGTGCTTCCCGTGAATGGCTGTGATTCACGAAAATATGAGATTATTGTGTTGATTAATGCGTCCATGGACTCGGTTGAAAAACGAAGGTAGCTTGACATCTGAACATTTAGCCATACTCTCCATGAGTGCTACTTAGTATGACCAGTCTTCCAAAAAGTGACATAGCGTATACCCTGTTGAATTCAATAAATTTGACCTCCGAGCTACATTGGAGTCAGAATTCATTCAACCCAACGGTGAGTGGCCATGATTATTTGACTAATACTGCGGTTAACCGCAATTATGTCATTTGGACACACTCATGAAATGTAAACGATTTTCACTCTACATTTATCCTGAGGTATTACACAACTGAGTAGATTATAGTAAACGATAGCGGCAAGTAGAAACTGCAACGTTCGTTAGAGCGACCTATAGGCGTTTCTTTCACGATGTTCATCAATTCAGAATTAAGATTCTGTGGAACTAACCAGATGAAGGGTTTATCACTATTATGTCAGAAGAACTTTACACCAAAATGGAAAACTAGCCGTTAAAACCTGAAGCTAGCACACGTCATATACATTTCTGATGACCAACTTCAAAAGTTAAAACGCTTCCGCGATTTAATTACATTCATTCTAAATACTGTTGGAGGCCAACGTAGATTGCCAGTTACACAAAAGCTACGATTTCGCCGGATAAGATGCGACTGGCCGAGATATGGTTTACGCCTGTTTCCAGCTCGTAAATTCACTGTGGTTTGTATGTAGTTACCGAATAGTAGTCGGGGATTTGGTTAATTGCAAGTTGTACACAACTCACATTTGATTGCAGCTCTCGCATTCAGATAGACTTGTAAGTAGTTAGTAATTGTGTTGTTTATTTAAGATGTTTTGTTTGGATTGCTGGTTTAGTGGAATTCCCGAATCGGAGACAAAGGGTCACTACTAAATAAAACAGCCACTTACTAACAGATTGTGTTTATTTGTCCAGATAAAAATTGTGTTTTACAGCGCCACAACCGTTTTCTCAGAAGAAAAGTTTTAGTTGTATATGCTGGTCGTCGAATGGATATGACATACAAACCTACTGGTGTGTCTTCAAGACGTAGTGAATCGATTCCGTATGCATAGCAACAATATATTAACCTGATGTAAACATGCGTAGATGGTTTCACCTTAAAACCCGTTTCGCTACTAACCAAACTGATGCAGAGTTCATAAAAGAGCCTTGTTGTTCTGCATACTGGTTGATTGAATGGAACAACTGCGCAGCCGAAACAAACGTGGGAATTTTCGCCAACTGGGTTTTCTGTAAACAAGGTGACATACTTTCATTTTGGCGATGTACAGTCTGCAAGATACAAAGCTTGGGTTGTTTAGCAGCAAACTAAGCAACATAGAAAAGACATCCCAAGCTAATGGAAACTGAACAATTAGTTGGTCAAATGAGCCTTTGTTATGGAACGTCTATAGTGGTTGCTAACAATTT
Source organism: Paragonimus skrjabini miyazakii (assembly GCA_014338405.1). Lineage (NCBI taxonomy): Eukaryota > Metazoa > Platyhelminthes > Trematoda > Plagiorchiida > Troglotrematidae > Paragonimus > Paragonimus skrjabini miyazakii. The sequence goes on from JTDE01001114.1 coordinate 150,974, forward strand.
TTGATCAACGAGTTTTCCTTTTTCATTTCTGTTATTTTCTTTTCAGTTATTTGTCAACTTGCGTAACCTGTATTTTCTTTTCTTCAGTATTATTACTAATCACGTGAACCGTACACACAACTTGTAGTTGTGGTAATTCGAGTTCCTCTTTTCCTTAATGGATCGAAGCCGAAACCAGGGTAACTCAACACAGTTGGAGATTTGACTGCTTGATATGCACAAAACCTCCCATTAAGACCTTTCATTGCACCACTTTTTGACTAATGCTTGATAAGCTTTATACCATTAATATGCTATGAAAGTAACGACTTTCCAGTTTGCTGGTTCTTCGGAAAGCAGACCAAGTGAAAATGCCCCCTTCCTTCCTTGTCAAAACCCTCAATTTATCGGCTTAGGATGTAAGATGGCTAATAGTTTGTGTCAAAGGAAAATCAGAAAAACCGCTAGTAAGTTGGCAACAGTGGACCGTGTTTTCCACCCTGGGTGGGGTTCTCAGGATTCATCCAGTCACTAGCCGAATGCGTTATAGAATATGACGCTTTATCGCGCCCATGGGCGTGAATGTAATGTTTGGTTGGTTGAGTTTCCTGCTAAGTAGGCGCAATGAATAGAGTGATGCAGTGGAAGTCTGAAGGAAAACTGTTTTTGCAGACGAAACTTTAATCTTCATTGCGACTTGTTCGTTTGTGTACCAGATGACAGCTTCTTAAAGCCACTCGCCAAAGTTGTTCTCCGGTAGCAGGCCCCAAACTTCGCCTGATTTTATAGTTTAACTATGCTTTCTTCTACTGCTCGCGGTCAGACAGCTCCCTCAAGTTAACGCTGCTGCTACTCGTGTGGATGATAAAGAAGACAATGAAGAAATTATGATGAAATCTTACCTGCGTGACTTTGAACATGGAGCAAACAGACCTTTCCGCTTCATATTTGTAAGGCGAATCAAAGATATTCAGGGGGTATTAATATTTAGATCATGATAGTCGTACGCATGCCATTCGGTCGGCAACTCAAAAATAACGAGTGGAAGTCTGACAGTAATAACGGTCACACAACAAATAACCAGACCTTCGAACGTGTACTACAGCTTATAGTCTGATATACAGTTTATGGATTAATTCAGGTCACATTACCGCTGATATTTTTGGTCTTTGTTCACAGTCTTGTGTTCACAAACGGGCCGAACTTTCACAGTAAAACCTTGTGCAAAAGTGACCTCTTTCCAAATGCCGGTAAACCGTGATGACCATTAAGGAACTCTTCTCGTACAGTTGCCAAGGCTCCCGTTGACGGTGACCTCCGACAATCCGGCGCCAAAATACTTACAATGAACAGTGCAGTTGGCCGACTGACTACCCCATCAGCTAAACGCGTATGTTTGACAGATGGTCAGGTGGGTTTCTAGCCACCTATTTGGGTGCCACTTCGCAACCATGGTTAGCCGTGGTCTGTCAACATTGACCTACAAACCAGATAAATGATGTCCTGCTTACAACAAATTGAATATAGTGACAAACATAAACCCTAGTAACACGAGCGCTTAAGACGCTTGTCAGCAAGAATCAACCCACTGGTTTCATTTCTCATATTTCTTCCTATCAGCACTGGAAGTTTTATTGAGTTCTTTAATGGTTGAATAATTGACCTGTACAAATTGCTTAGTATATTTTCGGGGTACCGAAATTATTGTACACAATCAGTATCCGAAAAGGCTAGCATTAACTCTTCCGTCGAAAACTGGTTTCTATTTTCCTAAGGTCCTGACTTTCTCTGATAATGACGTATAGTTACCAAGCCATCAACAATGATCTATTTATCTCATGCGCCATCTACTTGCCATGTTCATGTGAAATGTCGTCAGTAATCAGCCAATTTGGGTAATTTTTTGTGGATTTTACCCAGACAGCCTTCACTGCTTGACGTCAAAGATGATTCACTTCGTTCAGCTTTCAAAACCGAGTTCCCAAACTGGCAGTTGACACAATCGTGCGTTTCGCATCTACAAGTCATATAACCTTTCAGCCACCATTCCACCTAGTCAGAAGTGCAGATATGTGTACCAAGCACCCGCATTCATTTTATTTATATAGGTGTCTTAACCGATATATCACCTTCTGTAAAATATGTTCTATGCTCTACATTAAAAAGATTAACGTTTTTCTATGCCAACACAACTCACATAACCCGGTAGAAAAGGCCAGGTGACATAAAGTAGTCAAGCATAGATGTTACTTCAAACAACTTATAACTAGGGTGGAAAATACAAGAAATGTTGGAGAATATTCGGATATATCCAGTCTTCCTGCTGATTTAGGGAGATGTTACAGAGCAAAGTGGTTGCACATGAATTTCACAACTGCGTTTGATAAAATATGGTATGAATATTCCTAAGGAAATATCAGGGTAAAATCAAGAGGAGAAAGATTCTCAAGAAACCAGCGGAATACAAACTTCAATATTAGATGGTAGAGCTTAGAACCTCCGAAAGTTGACCCAGTTATCAAACTGGAACATCTCTCATATTATATCGAGGCCAACAGCTGAGCACTAAGCCTTAACTGAAGGCCCAGCCCAACCAACCCCAGATAAATTTGAGTTTCGTGGTAGATTTTCATGGCAAGTGTTACATTAAAGTTTGTAGGACAGAAGCTGTGTTCGATCATGGAAACCATATCCACAATAATTCGCATGATGGATGCCAATGGCAGTTGTTCGAGATAGCCTATTCATGGCAGCTCTGTCATTGAATGATTCTGGGATCTCCGAATACAGTAGGGTTACTCAATAGTCGAAACCTGATTCCGGCATGACTTTGTAGCTCAGTCTGTAGAACACAAACAACGGAAAGGTAAAAGATGCTTGTCACTGGTCCAAGTATAATCAAAGACTATCTTTTGCCAGACTTTACATGGTCATTGGAAAGTGGCGTTCATCTACCAGAAGCCAACGAGGAAGCGCAGGCTGATGTAAAAATCAATAAACAAAAGAATACAACTATGACGTTCAATGGCTAAGCTGGTGGATTTAAGTCTTGGTTATTTGAGCTAATCTAATTACTGCAGTCCGTCCCCTGAATAATCCGAAGTCTATAGTTTTGTATTTGGATTACTTCATGGTTAACAGATCTGCCATGTTACTTATAAATAATGAAATCAACTGAGGGCTTTTGAGATAAGCAGAAAATCTTAAATTGCACATTATAATCCCAAGGGTTCATTGTTCTTTATCTTCACATCGTAGTTTTAACAAAAATGAATTCCACTAAAGATTCACGAACGTTGATCTGTCCGAGTACGCATTTACATATTTTTGTACCGTCGTGTACCAGTTCAGCGTACTGCGAAAGTTATAATTTTAACGATGAGATTATTTGCATGATCATCAATTGTACCAACCGTCTGAGTACGGACTGCATTTTTTAAAACGACAGTTCAAGGATAAAAACAACTATATAAGTCAACATAATAAATCTGACTAGATAAGCAATAATCCACAAAGAGCATGCGTTAAAAAATGCTCATTCTAGATCGCAAAACTTGACAATCTAGGAGTTTATCTTTCCAGTTTTGTTACAGATGGGCTGAATCGTCGAACGCTTCTACTGTTTATAAAAATACGCGGAAAATTTAAATAAAGTATGTACATGTCTGGCTTAGAAATTAAGAAACAGTGCCTTTGCGCAATCCCTAAACAAGTTTTAGGATCATAACATTAATTTTTGTAATTCTACTAACAAAAAATATTATATATGCCACAATAGCGAACTGTAGAAAAATATTATAAACTGAACAACACTCATAACTGAGTGAGAGGTTGACTTTTACACAGATTCTAGTTTGGATCTTTTTAGTATTCTTTAACGTACCTTTGCTACCGCCGGGATTGGAACTTCGGGCAAAGTTTCAACAGACAATCGCGTTGCTCACTGTAACACTGACCTCGACTTAGACAAGACCAACTTACCGTAAATGAAAGCACAGCCAAATTCTTACGTCGTCGTGATAATGGACAATAACTTTTCTGTCAAGTCCGATCAATGAACCTATGACTGGAAACAAAGAAATCCGTAAACTTGGTAGGCGGTATTTTGGCTGCCGTTAAGTAGTGGAGAATTAGACCGATATAAATTAAGAATCACTCACAAGAAACAACAAATTGTCTACTCCTAACGACGTTTCAACCAGCTCGTTTTTAAACAAAAGCAATATAATAGATTTTCGTTCTTGACTGTTTCGAACAGTGGTGCAGTGGTGGTATGTTATGCTACACTGTGAAGCTCATTTCCAAAGTTCAACGGGTGTAAACCTTTCATCAACCGAACCAGGGTTCACAAACATTTTTTTCATTAATGGTTCACATTGTAAAGTGACATCCGTTGACATCATCGATATACTTATTACAGGGCATATTTGGATGCCTAGGTAAGTCTAACACACACATTGATATTACACGGAGAAAATTTCAGCCCAGTAATATTTCTTCTTGTCAGTACATTGTTAACATCTGAAACTCACCAGAATGGTTTTGGCATACATTTGAAAAGCTCACTGCAGTGGAATTGGCAGATACCAATTGTCACAATGATATGAAATCCAATCCATGTCCCGAGCTAAGGAGGTTTGTGTTCGTTGCTACTGCGCTGAGTTCATATTTTATCATTTAGTCAAAATCGTGTGTGACTTCCAGGTTACTCGGACTGCCGTATCCTTTTAATTACCTCCTCGTTGATCTAAAGTATACCTGCACCATTGAAGTGACGCTGTATGATTATTTTCAGACGCTGACATAAATTTAGAGCGCTCCTTGTGGACATTAGCTGCTTTTGTTACATTTTGAACGTTCTCAATTTTCATTTTCCGAATACCAACGAAAATTACTCAGACGTTATTGTTCTACCTCTGTCACTGCACGTACATGATAAACAGACGCTACTAGTCAATGGTCTATGTGAGTTTACTGCGGGCTTTGTCTGCAGTTGCTAACCGAAACTCGGGGTAGACGACATTTATCTGTTGTTATGCCGGTCTCCTATTTCAGTTTTGTTTCTAACACAGCCGTGCGGTTATGGGTGCCCCACTGTCACCCATTTGAGACGGTCCACGTGGCGCGCACAAACCAGCCCACCTATAGACCTGTCACGCTTTGAATCAAGGTGGTGGACTCTGGGTTGTGGAGGCATTAGTCATTAATCCTGCCACACTTACTCACTCACAGAAACATTTTTTCAGATTGCAAGTGCGAGAAGAAGTAGCCATTGAAAATGTAACACGATTCTAACTACCCTGAGGGAGTTCAGTACACTTGTTGCACCTGATCATCCTCACTCAAGTGTTCATCATTAAAACAAAACAATTCAGAACGTTCCCGAAGTTTCATTGCAAGCAAACTGTAAACCAATTCGCTTAAGGGCAATGAACGCATAAAAACATGCAAATGACCCTTGAAAACAACGAAGGATTGTAAGCACAAGCAAAAACGGCGGAAAACCAAATTAGACCGACAGTTAATTGAATTAAGTTAATCCGTATGCACATTGTGTCATGCTACAACATCAGTCTAGAGTTGTTCGTATTCATTTGGGGCTGGCTGATTAAATAGTGACGGCTGGTCCTGAATGGTCAAGTATTGTTATCGAAAGCTGTTTGCTTGCAGTGACTTTTATTTTTCCTAGTTCAAAACATTCAAATGTGCCTCAGTTGAGTGGTTGACGTTGTACAACAGAGTGTTAATAGATGCCCTAAATGAATTTGAAGGGGGCGAGTAATAGAGGGTAGATTTTGTTGAATAAAAACAATTCGGTCGCTCCCCATCAGTCGCTGTTACGGAAATGAGACAAGCCATTCCAAGTGAGCCGCCATAGCAAGAAGTGGCGAAAACGTACTCATGATTCTGACAAACCAATTACGTTCTGTTCACTCAGGCGTGGTGATGGCATTTTATTGAGTGCTGATTAAAGTCTCGAGAACTGCGAATCAAGTTTACTGTCAGGTAGATGGGGAAAATGAAAGTTAGAATGTAGGGAGTCAAAATGTAATGGCAGAATAACGTATGGTCCATACAAAACTAAGTCTGAAATGTAAGGCAATTTAGAATTTACTACGGCAAAATAAGGAAGGTGACAGTTTTTCTTGTTCACAAAGAACTGGGTTTGTTCACCTGATTGACATAACTTCAGCAATTGTTGGAAATTGTGTTAACTTGTTTAAGATTACTTTTTGGAAGGCAACAGCCATCTTGGTTGTTCGCCCAGAATCTCCGAATGTCTGATAATGGCAGTGCGTGCGGTTCTTTCTTACCAGTCAGTCGAGCACGCGGGGATATGCTTAGTCTTGTTTCCGGTTGTCTTGCCATATGGTACAGATAAACCCAAACTCAACATTTGGATTGTCTTCAAACAACGCAGCATCTACAATCACGACAAACCTTCCGGAGTATGCTGAGGTCATGACAATCAGTTGAATGAACCCAGTTTCCTGTGGACAACAAAAAACTCTCACCTTCCTCGTTTTAATTAAGTAACTTCTACTGTATTCTACCGTACTATTTCCAATTGTATTTTGTATTTGTTTGTGTACTAACCATAAGTTAATCCGTAATTTCCATTTAACTTTTTTCACTCCAACTTTCACTTTCTCTCTATCTATGCGATAATAAAGTTGAGTCGTAGTCCTTGAGACATATGTCCTAACTAACAAAATATTAAGACATCACCACATCCCGTGCCCAAAATGTAACTGATTTTTCATTATCGTGCATAACTTTTCACCTCTGCTCGTTATGTTCACTCACCAGGCAAGGCGTGTTTCATTTCCATACTGACAACTAACAGGAAGCAAACAAATTTTTCTTATGCAATGTACTTTGCACTGTTTCACTGTAATACTCGGAATTAGGGATTTCTAATAGCCCTAGAAATCGTACTAGAATTGAAACCTCGCAAACAAGTAATAAAGAAAAGACCTCGTACTGATTACTGTAAGCAGTTTTTATGCATGAGACAAGAAGCCACACTAATAGATGTACAGCATATTAAACAAGTCACAGTCTATCATTGGAGGATCATATTAGCACCTGCAAAGTCAAACTGTACGTTAATTGGTGCAATGGAGAACAAAGAAATTAGCGAATAATGGAAGGTGTAACACTGAAACTGTTCATCCAATCCTGATGTAACATCTTTAACACGACGTTTGGATTGGCCGCCTGTTGGATCTTCTATTGTGCCGGGGTTTGGATAAGCGGTGAATGGGGTGAATTTTTACCACAATTACTCTCCTTGCTAAATACCTACCTAACGTTTATATCTAAAAGTAATGTTTGTTAATGTCGTGTGAGCAAACTTAAAGGAAGCCAAGCGTGGTGACAATGACAACAATTTGATTCTGACCACGTCAGTTAGTGTGTAGTCAGTACTGGCTTTCGGCTTTTTGTGATGCACACAATGCATGCCTTTCTGCTAAGCATCTTTATTAGGAAGGTTAGTCGACAAACTATGGGTTAGTTTGAGTATTGATAAATGGATTGAGAACAACACAACGTTATGAGCAAGTTGTAATACTCTACGTTTCAACCACCTCGGGTGGCCTTCCTCAAGAGTGTTGTAAACGAAATCCTTTGTTGATGTGATTTTGTTTACAACACTTCTGAGGAAGGCCATCCGAGGTGGTTGAAACGTAGGGTATTCTCAATCCATTTATCAATAACATGTTAAGCACGACGCCCAAACTGTTTGACTTCAGTCGTACAAAATTTGGTGCGGATATCTTACAACTGATTAGTTTGAGTATGTTTCCTCCAACGCAAAGTGTCGTAGTTGCTTATACCTCTCTGCCGTCGATAATAATGTTCATGTTAAACTAACCAAAATTATTTTGCGACCACTTCCATGGCATTGGATATAAAGCATCATCATGATGAATTTTAATCACTGTCATAGTTGTGGAAAGGTGACTACTGTAACTTGACTCTCTGTAAACAGACTCCTTTGCGTCAGTGGTTTATGTGGTCCCCAGAGCATCCTAACACCCACTTACTAAGTGTAGATACAACTCGGCCGAAATCTTTCATTGTATCCAGCTCAGTCATATGTGATAGTTACTATTTTCGGAGAGAAATATCTACTTTTGAGATGACTGCAGACATATCGGCAGACATATAAGCTGTCGGTGTCTGCTATTTTAAACATAGGGTGTGAAAGCAAATTTTTTGCAACGATGTGACGGACAATTGTTTTCTCGATAATTTTTCTCATGGGAATACAACTGTGTAACTTTCATCAGGACGTGTCATCAGACCAACCATAAAACCTAACAAATGACTGTCCACGGGTGACAATAAAGGCAGAGCTTTATGCACAGTTTGGTGAAACTGTTCTGGATTTACTGGTGGAATTATGGCTAAGCTTAGTTATTTTTAATGACGAATAGATACTTGAATTCTATACCATACTGGCATGCGCTCTACTATCACCACTTTCAAGCCCTCGGTCCCAGTGTACCATCAGCGTAAAATAAGTGCATCGACATGTAGCTCGTATCAGCCTACCTACCTATCACATAAATCTGCCTCCACTCGAACAGAGACCGCCTAGTGATACATGTTTGAAAAGGGGAGCACACCATGACTTAGACTTAACCAAACCATAGTAACTAATTCTGGACTCAAGACACGAAGGCATCGATGGTTGGTGGCCAACCGTCTTGACCGAACGTGCTGTTTTAGCAAAACGCTGCCAAAAAGTGCTTTGCATGCATTTTTGAGTACCGAAGGACAACCACATCTGTATTTCAATTCCACACGCATTTTGCAGTCTGTCATTCAACTGGGGCAAATACACACAATTCGGCGAGTCTACAGAGATTGTAACTGTCACTTCATTAGTTGGTGGAAATTAGGACAGCGTCAAAAATTGGAGATTCAAATTTACCACGGTCTGTGAACGTCACACTATCAGGCGAAACAAAACCTCCTGTGGAGTATAGCCTTTCTCATAAATGATATTGCTATATAAATGATACTGGACTTTTCTCGTAATGCTGACTTAATAAGATGTCGAAAAAATGTAACTTTTCAAGTAATCTCTGTAAACGTAACAGAGCTATCTAAACACGGCAACATTTTCATTTTCGGACGGTTAATAAGCGATTTTTTCAAACCTAAATCTATACCAGTCTACATAGCATAATCTTAAACTAGTCCGCTACTCTGTCGCAAAGCGGAACTCATTAGGACATGCATGTGAGTTGATGTGCCTCATTTGAAGACGTGATATTAGTCTGAATTTGACCCTCTTAAGCCGCCGAATTGTACTGTACTTCACCCAACGGTTACTTAGTTACTTACCAGTTTTGTGTCAAGTAAACAAACGGAAATGAGCAATATGCAATCTTGGTTAATACAAACTGAGTAACACTCAAAATTGTTCATATATTCTGCATTCGTAAAACATTTCAACCAGTTCCTATCGAGAAGTAACACACTCGAGGTTCACTGTTGCTAAAGCTCACTATGTTCGTGCCACTACCGGGAGTTGATCTTCTGCCATTTTTACAAGAGCCCAAGTTGTTGAGAAGTCATAACCGTGGGGTTACCGATTGGATTTAACAAGGGTGTTACTTTGTTACCTCTTAATATAATGGGAAAACCTAGACATAATGCATAGGCGAAAATAACCGGACGTTTGGCTATGCTAATTCGGTTTTGCCTAATGCGAGCGCAACGGTGCGGTGATTAACATGGTTGTTTCGAAAAAATGTGGTTATGTTTCACATCCCGGCAGTAGCAGGATTTACATTATTGTTGAGCCGAGCCAACAAGAGCAAAAATCGAGTACAGTTCTTTCATTCAAAAGAGGCCGGTCAAAGGATGTCTGTGAATAGGAAAGTTGCGATCAGTTGTACATGACGTACAATCTGTAACTTAGATTTCCATAACAACAAAGCATTCTAACAAATTTGGTCCAAACATTAAAATCTAACTAACGAAATTTTTCGGTTAAGTCTGCTCCATTTCAGTCCGTTAACCCTAAACCAATAAGAAATTTTGGTATTTGTCTTTTCCTTTTAACAATGCTACGCTGAAACAAGCAGAAGTGAATTTACTCTTGTCAGCGGTAGATGAATAGTTCGATTGAATTTAGTACAATGTAGGTGTACGTGATGGTCATGCTTGTTCTATTTGGGGTAGCTAGTAGAATAATCTTCCTCTGTCAACTATTGCTGGATTTTATCACTTATACATCGACTGAGCACGTGGATTAAAGCACGACGAAACCGTTTGGTTTATAAAATGCATATCACCCTTTTTGATGTTGATTCAAAATCGACCACAGACCCGAGAATTTTCATCAAAAATTTCACTAGTACGGATATATGAAGTAAACCTCAATTATGTTATCACATTTGGATGTCACATATAAATTTTAAATATCAACCCCTCTGTTGCACTCTTAAATGTATATTTCTAACGCCACAGACTTCTGCTGGTTGCATTGCTAATAACAATAAACGGTTGTTGAATGCCTCAGACCAGAATCCTTGTCGTGATTTATAGTGAGGTCCCAGACAGTACTGAATCATAAGATAATTTGATTAGTTTCCAATAATGCTTTAATATCTCAATTCAATTCACGTAATACTTTGAGGCTCCCAGTGGATCATACCCAAAAATACCTGCATTGACTGGTTTGTCATACATAGAGATTTACTAGTATGAATGCCACGTTCTTCAAAGACTAGAGAGTCACCTATATGGTATATTTTCATATAAATACCAAAACCAACATCTCGTTCGATCCAGTTTGTCTACATGTGCAAACACATAAACCGAAACAAAAAACAGTTTGAAACAGTCAGATATTTGTGCACATTGCTATTCAACCGGCATTTTGTTCGACAGTGTAAACTAATTACTTTGAAATCATCCAGTAACGCATATCAAGTTGATGACAAGTTGTCTGTAGACTCAGTATCATCTCGGAAATTAGATGAATTCAAAACTCTGCAAGAACTTTCGGGGGTTAGTGACAGAAAGTATTGGTTGTGAATTAGGAAAGAGGCATCACTTACACATCACCATAAGTTGTTTTTGACAGATGATTCTTGTATAAGTAAGTCATTAATTCCACGATAGGATGAACAGTGTGAACACCAGCTAAATCTGGAAGGTAGTTTGAGAATTACTAGTAAGCAATTTTCGTCTATTCGTGACTATTCGGTCACCTGTGATGTGAATTTGACGACGCAGCACGCTAGCTTCATAAGCATTCGGACAAGCTTTCAACATCTGATTGGGGCAAGCATATGTATGACTGATAAGCTCCGATGGAAGCAAAACTCGAGTCTGTTGCTTCTTTCCAGTAGTGATAAACTAAAAAGCATATCTGAACGTAAAAGCCGTAAGTTGACGTAATTGATGGTCAAATTATAGCCGTCGACTGACTGGTGGTTGAGATTTATCAACATCCCCTTAATCGGATGTAGTCTTCGTTGATACTCTTTCATGCCCTATCATCTGAACGTGATAGTTTCATATCGGAAGGTCAAATATTTCTCATTTCTGCTACGTGTAGAAGTGTCTATTCACTCGTCCACTTATAAAATGTGCGTCTGGTCGTGCTGGATACCTATGGCAAATTTTTTAATTTCCAATATTTGTTTCGTTAATTTGGGAAGGCTATTCGTCCTCATCGATGAGAGTGAGGTATGAGTTGCTAGCCCAGCTGGATGAATCGTTGACCAACCACCACACCCAAACCTGTTTGCTCAAGCAACTGTACAGTGATTAAGTCAATTCGTTTGGAGCTGAAACGTTTGAAGTGTCAAGCCCGGCAATCAGTCGAACAATCCAACACTGATAGCTGTTCGTCCTCCCATGAAATGGCCGGGTTTCACGTGACCATAGCACAGTACGGTTCTCTTAATTCACAATTCCTACTCTTATCCAGCCATCGGAATTGTTTTCATCAGACCTGTTGGCTTTAGGTAGCAAGAGAAGTGTAGTTCAAATAGGCATGTCAACTGTCACGAACTTGTTTCTTCTCTGAGTTCGTTTGGAAACATCTCAGATACATTTCAATTAACACAACCCATTCACCTCAATGTCAGGAACGCAACCAGTGGAATTAGTCACTATATATATATATATATTAAATACTGAAGGTTTAGAATTGTATACAAACGGTTAATCGCGAACGCCATGCAGGTTACAAGGGTCAAAAACGTTTTAACTGACTTCGATGACGTATGGTGGTGGGTCGTGAATCACTTCAGTTGTTTTACATCATTGATTACCTGACGTGATCCTTTCAACACGCTGAACAAAAAACGGCTCTTTGATCGACTTACCCGACCGACTGTATCGACTGGATTTCTTTATTCTCTTTTGCTTGCACTCAGCCCAACACCCTCAGAAATTTGTGTACATTTTTGACCCCAGTCTTTATCATCTTAATCCACGACCGATCAACTGCAGAGGAGCTGGCTGAAAAGCTTGTGGGATTGCGACAGATGTAATCATTCGTGAATTATGTTTACTTTATAACTTCAAATTCATTCAGTTGCTCACATCTAGCTTAATTTGAGTATTCCGACATTTGCAGCTGTTTACCGTGACCCAAAATAAACTGTGCATTAGAAACAAAACGTTACCATTGAAACTAAAGCTGATCATTCAGTTTTAAAACTCGACATGTCAAGCAAGTGAAGCTCGTGGTATACGGTAAAACAGTTACAGACAAAGTCACACGTCTCAGATTTAAGAATATGACCAGTTAGTGTTTGGATTATTCCTACCTTAGATTAAGACAATTAGGCAAGTAAACTACTCATTTAGGTGCACGAAACAATTGATGGTAGGTTGTTCACAAACAAATAGGTCCACTCACTCATCTGGAAGAATGGGCTGATCTGTAGGTTTCCGGTATCACAATAACAAGAAAAATTTTTACTAGTTCACAAAGGTTACTGCAACAGATAGTGTTTACAGCACACATTACGTATGTATCGTGTTTGGTCAATTCCATCGTATCGCATTAACATCAATACTTCCATGCGCTCACCTACATACAACACAAAAATAAAAACCAAGGCTAGCCATATAACTGACCCAATTTTTGCTAAAATACACATTTGAATTAATGTGTCTTCTTGTTCACAATTT
>JTDE01001115.1:24845-46790 GCA_014338405.1 Paragonimus skrjabini miyazakii
GCGTACCTGTATCCATACCATTTGTAGTTCTTCCCCTTACTCTTATTTTAATAATTTTCACCCTTCTTAGTAACGTTTTCTTCTAGGATATTCCACGTCACTGTTGAGGTGAGCGGCGGCCCGAGCCACAGTACCTTTTGGTCAGGCTCATGGCTGTTGTGATGATGATGATGATGATGATTTCTCTATAATCATTCGGTGGACTTTGATTTGTTGCGGTTCAGTGACCAAGACTATTGGTGCCTGAGCTGCACACTGAGTTCTCTACTGGAGTGTTAATACAATGTTAGTTTGTCAGAATGATGTGTGAATATTGCCAACGAACCTTCTGCTATTCTGACCCGAGGTTATAATGTAATTAATTCGGATTTGTTTTGATATGGCTGTTTATTTCGATGTATAGAACTGAGTCCATTTCAAGCCCCACAAATATTTTTATCTTCGTTTTCTTTCCATCGGAGGTACACATCGCAAATATTACACATCCCCTAATGTTTTTTTTTCCTTTGGAGTAAGGGGTATTTATTGGAGAGGAAGCATTGTAGCATTATCTCTCCGCTTTCGTCTGTCACTCCAGTTGGTTAGCGGTAACTATTCATCGTACTTATCCTTCTTAATCTTCAACTTATTCGAAGTAACACGCATAATCTTGTTGTGGTTTGTGAAATGCTAAATGATCCAATGTCTTAGTTTTCCGGGTTGATACACAACGATTTTGTCTAACTATACTTTCCTACTCATTTGTACCTCCGTGACATCCCCCCCCCCGCCTCGAAAACAATGATTTAGTCAGCTTACTACTTCCGTCACTGCATATTGTTGATCGGTATCAACTGTCTGTGATGTTCTTGTGACGGACTGTTTTCGAACAACAGTTCAGCTGACTAGGTCATGTTTTGAGACTGTCACCTGAGGGACTTTGAGAACTGCTTTTTTGTTCAATATACAGCCCAGTTATATAGACAGAATGAGGAATAATCAACAATATATGCAAAATATGAAATCACAATTTTTGTGGGTAAATGCAATGCGATCATCCCTCAGTTTGTATCCGAAAAAGGATGAAGATGCTGATAATAGTGGCTTTAGTCAGTAGTGGTTGTGTCTGAAATCGCTTTCATTGTAATTGCCTCTGACATTTACTTCATTTTTCTTCACACGGACCTCTTTTCATATGTTGGAACCGGTATCATTCTTATTCTGTAGCTCACAGCCAAAGCTGCAGATAGTAACCACGGTTATTCACCCTCGTACGAACTCAGTTTAAGGTTCCTGTTACCGAAAATTGTCGCGTTATTTGAGTTACTCACCAGTGTACTCAGCCGTTGAATATAGAATACAGGGATTTGAAATCAGGTTTATGTATTTCACTGACTGTTGATCACTTTCATGATTGACGGTCGAATACTAACTGTTATGGTTCTCTGTCCTGTGTTACGCATATCTAGCTACTGACCAACGCTTTTCGACCACTGGATACAGGCAATCGTGGCTGGGCTCAAATGAGTTTTGAACAATTTCTCAATGCGGCCATGTCCATTGTCTGAACTTGTGTCCTCACCCACACACACACACACACACCAGTGCCTTCAGATCGCCAACTCGTTTCACGTCTTGTCTGTTTTCCCTTGATGTTCCGCAAGCCGCCTCCCTCCAAAAATTTGTTCGTGATACTCTACTGTATCCATCTGTACTCACTGCCACGGATTGTACATCTGTTACCCGTTGTGCCTACCGTGATTTTGCTTTTCTAGGTTGGCGTTTTTTTTAATAACTTATTTTCCACTTTGTTATTTCTGTATCTCAGAGTTTTTCACAGAATAACTAACTTTGATTGCTATCTAACATCGCCAGTTTTGATTGTTCACGATCATTCCCGAGTGAATTAATCGTTATTTTTCAAATACATCCGGAAGTGATTTTGTATGCAAATACTTCTGATCTGTACTAATTGTAGTTATTATTGCATTGTTTTCAAGGAACATCTGATGTTTGACTTCTTGTCAGAATTCGGACTTTTGTGGGAGAAATATGTTTGCGATGAGAAAATCTATATCTTTAAATAAATGAGGCATTTTTATATCTGCAGTTATGCGCAATCAGATGTGACAAACAGACCTGTTTTTGCTTTTCTGTTTTCATGTTAATTGTAAAAACGTGAATGGCTGTAAGATCACGAAAATCAATCAGTATGCTTCAGAAAGGTGCGTGGTGAACGTTTTTAGCCAATTACAGCCGAAAATTAGTTTTCCGAGTTGAGTGAAAACCGTTCATTGAGGGCTAGAATCCCCATAGGTCTGTGTATTAGCAAAAACTGTTTCGTCTAGAGGTCAGAACCGAATACAGTTGCATATTGCTTTATCTCAAAAAAAAAGATTTATAGCCACTACACACTAAAATTATCCGCTGCTATGTGGCGCTCAGAGTCAACAATCTTTACACTGAATTTGACAGAGCTGAATTCGATGTTCTTAACAAGTGTAATTAAACTCGGTTGGAAAGAAAGTTCACTCGTAACACAATTGCAACTGGGAGTTCACTGAACTGCCCGCTTACACCTCCAAAACAAGTGTCGCACTGTCAACAACGCACGAGTTCATACGTATATGTGTATGCATATTTCGGTGTTTGTGCTCACGAGATTCCCCAGTCAATAAGGCTCTAGCTATAAAGACGTTGTGCTCGTCTGTACGGTACGATAAGTTTGATCCCAAAAATTCAGAATCGATTTATCGCTGGCGAAATCCCAAAATGGTTGGCTCAGTTTTCAGTGTTTTATACCTTAACGTAATCGGTCAGTTTACCGTCTGTGTTTAACAAAACAACAACTGCGACTCCCACGCTCTGGTATTAACGTGCTTACACACGTTGGATGAGTGTAGTGCATACACACAGTCTGATCGTACGGGGTCGACAAAAGAGATCTAAAAAACTCTGTACCAACGTTCGTTTCGGCCAGCAGGCAATTCGTTTGGTCGACTGACAGATCTAGTGCTGACGTGACTGATTTAGAGTCGACTAACCGAAAATTATCAACCGGGAATTTGGAGCTAATTTTGAAATGAATATGCATCACTGTTCAGTGAGTTGAGACGCATACCGTGTGTAGTTGGATTATGAGGACAATCCATAAAATGACGACTTCCCATACTGGTAGAGATCTGACGAGGGTGATCTTTGCTTTGTTTTAATCTCTAAAAAATGGCGGTCGTCATAAATTAGAAAATCTAATTTGGCAGTACCGAGTGCCTGTTTTCGGTAATTCTT
Source organism: Paragonimus skrjabini miyazakii (assembly GCA_014338405.1). Classification (NCBI taxonomy): domain Eukaryota; kingdom Metazoa; phylum Platyhelminthes; class Trematoda; order Plagiorchiida; family Troglotrematidae; genus Paragonimus; species Paragonimus skrjabini miyazakii. The sequence continues at coordinate 28,113 of JTDE01001115.1, forward strand.
GTTCCCATTATTTTTGCTGGGGAACACGTGAACGAAATAGTAGTGAGCTGTAGTCGAAGTTAGAAAGGTGTTAATACCGATGAGGGTTGTTTGATTCTGCTGTTGGTCACTTGAGTGGCTGACTAATGATAATGACAGCTGCGGGGTTTGAGCAACCTGTGTGCACTACATTTCCCTGTAGAGATATTGGGATATTTGCAACAAAATTCTGATCGAATGCAGCCCATGTTGTGCCGAACAACTTGTTACAACTCCAAAAGATTCTTAACTTAGGGGAAACACAGTGATTTGCGTATCCCTATTGTACAGTGGTCAATGCATATGACGTAAGAGTGTGGTGATGAAGCAGGATGAATTGTTCTGAGTCATCGATTTGAGTGTGTTTAATCTTAACAGTCGATGATGCATGCATCACAGTGTGGTAGGATTCGGAGAGTGATTTCCGTTGGGAGGAACTGGGGTAGCAACGCGTGCTTTTTATGAGTGATTTCTTAGAGAGTGGGAGAGAGCTGAACTGACAGTGTGATGGCTTGTACGGGCCAGTCCTCTCTCTTACTGTCCAGATCCTCTAACACAGCACCTTGTTATCCGCCGTGTTGGAACCTGAAACCAAAATCTCACTCTTTTCATGTTCTTTGTAACTGGAGTTCGGTTAGCAATAGGTTTCTTCGTAATGTACAGCTTAAAGTCTGGGTTATTATCATGTGTTCAATGTCCGGTTCCATCTTCAGGGTAGCTATTCCTCTTGCTCTCTGGATTTATCATTTACCGAATGAGTGAAAGACTTTTTAATTTGTTCACAAATTTTTTCCACATATTTTTCTGTATTACGAATATTCATATAGCTCAGACTAGCAGGATGAAACCGATTAAAATGACAGTTTTTCAGTAAGGCTATTTTGATCATATTCGCGGAAATAAAGAATGGTCTCAGAGTCGAGCTCCTGTATCCCAAACAATCATTGCAGTTTAATTAAAACACTGAAAACGGAACCAGTCATTGTGATTGCCGTTTGGGATTTCGCCAGCGACAAGTCGATTCACAACTTGATGAAGTTGTCAGGTAGTTCTTTGTATCCCTCTGGGGCTGCACAAATGCACATCCGTTTTTCTCCTTGATCACAATTACCACCCGTTTGATAATTTCTATACTTTTTCAACTCTGCTCCATTGAAACTACCGTCCGTTTGACTACAACATTGTTTGGGGTGATTGGATGGTTGTGACATCAATGTGAACATTACTCATCGCTGCCGTCCGACTCCGCTTTCTGAGGTAAAGTTTCCATGCTTATTTAGAATTGATTCTCTGGAACTGAGTTTCACTCATCGAATAAGACTAATGCGTTTCCCCGTCCACTGACCTGTTGCAGTCTGCACATCTAATCTGTTAATCACGGTCGCTTTTTAGCGGTACCTATGCTACCCGATCACTCAGGTGCTTCACAATCTGTTGGGGGTTGCTGATATAATTTAGTGTGTAAAATTTAATTACTACTCATTAATCGTATATGACTATAACCGTTTAAAATGAGTTACCTTGCTTTGTATTTAGTGCACGCTAAAGAAACTGCTAATTACAATTTCGTTCAACATATCTGTACCCGATATGTCCGGCCGAAGGTGAAAACTGTCCCAAGGAAGTAGGTTGAAAGGACATCTTCTGGGATGTTAATTGCACTTGTATTTGATCTAACCTAGCAACTCGATGGGGACAATACCCAGCACTGCTAACAAGATATCGAAAAATGACAAACGTAGGACCGGCTGTGTAGTGGATATCATTTTTAGCTCCTGACAAGTACGTTGTTGGTTCATTACTCGTTCATACCACATCAGGGTGTCGTTAGAACGCAAGCAGTGAGACAGCAGAAGTAACTGTTTATGGCCATCTCTTTAAAACGAAATCATTTATGATTCGTTCACAGATGTCTCTTAGTCTGTTTCGCCTTCTTTTCCAGGCTGATTCCGACAGTCGGGACATTTTTTTCACTGAAATCGTTCTCATCTCATTTTTAGCAGTCGATCGGTAGCTTTTTTGCGTGGACTGTAAGGTACCATTCGGTTTTTACCAATGTTAGAAAGATACTCCTAACAGTGTTGAATGGAGCTGCAATATTGCGTTTATTCTCTCCTTAAACTTCACCAATGATAAAGAAGTCAAATCAGATTCCATTCTCTTTGGTTGTTGCCTTTCCATTTACATCATGCATTTACATCATGTTGCGTTAAACTCACCGAATCTGTATGCAACCTCACTCACCCAACGTTTCACCACAATTAGCTCGTACCACCGCCCACTCACCATGTGCACGCATACACACGCCCACACGTATCATGCCGCCAGCCTTTCCGGTGCACCGTTGAGGTCACGTGACCGACTGGTATGTAACCGCTTGTTACCATCGTCACGGTACTGTGACCACCAAGCTGTGCAGCCACCCGCTGCCCCACAGCTTGCAGCCTAGACGTTAATCACAAACCTGACGTAATGAGTGTATTTTTAGAGCACGCCGCGCTAATTAATAACGAAAACATGAAGTCAACCAGTCGAAACAACCAACAACAGTTTGCTTGTTAAGACCCTTTCGTTACCTTTAGTGCTAGAGCTGTGAATGAAAGCCATATAGCCCAGAACCGGTTGTCAATGGCCGAGAAAAACCGTAGATGTCTACATGCTCTGGGATATAGGTATACTATGTACGGGACAGGTACGTCACGCGCGCTCACTTGGCTAGCGGGGTACAACGTAGGACCCGTGTTTCGTAGGCTTGTGACCGCAAAACACGCTTGCTTTGAGTAGTTGTTTATTGCAAGATATCCACTGCAAGTGTGCGAAAATATGGAACATCCAACGCAATCAATATTTTGCACGAATGCCGTGTATTCATATCCCTGACAGTCGTGCGTTCACATACTCTTTGGTGACACCGCTTAAAATGCATACACACGTTTCTAGTAGTCACTTCTAGTCCCTGGTGTTCTTGATGTTGTGACCTGCCCTTTAGTTTCCGCTAGTCCGAGTCATGTTATAGTACTCAGACGAAGCAACATGCTATACAAAATTAGATCATTTTGAATATACGCTATACAGCTTCACGAATCTTTTCTGTCTCTCCGTCTGCACGATGTCCTTCAGCTTTCTTACATACCAGAACAGTTGTAAGTCTCTGGAGTGTTTTGGCTATTTGTCGAATGGTTAACTACATCTGTTGGAACGCCAAAATTAGCCCCCTCTCCAAATCGGTCAGTAGTTCAATTACGTCGATTAGAGACACAGTTACAGCTTGTTAACTACAATCGACTAACCGTAGGTGGTCGAAAATGTTGTTTAGCAGGTTTTATGAAATCAGATATTTTGACCTGACTCAGGAGGTTTCGATCGGAATTGACAGATGGTAACTGTGTGCCCAACATCCTGATCAGTACTCCCAAGGGAAGGTGGTTTGCGGCGTTTACTTGTGAGGATTCGGTAGTGTCAACTGTGAGATCAGTGATGTTGGAATCGATCTCGTCTGACTAACAACAGATAAGGTCAAGTCCAAAGTTAACTTTGACGCAATGGAAACAGGACACCAGAAATGGTGTATACAGGTAGTTTTGGTTCAATTTCGGACTACAGGCACTTCCGTAGGTAGCAATAAGGTGATGCGTTGAACGATTTTAACCAATACTGCACCAGTCACGCCATGTTTGAGTCACGGGGTGCCCTACTGATTGACAGTGACCGGACCAGTAACGCCAGGATAATCAGGGCATTCACGATTGATTGTAGTCACGCCACTCCTATTGATGTACCTGAAACTGCAGCGTAATGTGGCTTGTAGACAGCTGTCATGAAAGAGTGGATTACTTTAAATCGGCCTACACGGTCACTTCATGAGAACGTGACTGAAGTTCAACTTCGAGTCACGACCAAGATGTTCGCTGATGACTAAATCTAACAAGAGCAAAACTCGCATCTAGTGTTTCTTTTCGGAAAAGAGTGGCTTAAAATCTGTGTGAGTGTGAAAGCTGCGGTCAAATGTGAGTGCTGTTCAGTATGAATAAGAAATATAGCACTGAAAAATTGGATGGCCATATAACTTTGCCACGGGGCGTGTGAAGTCAGCGCGTAGCAACAACGCAGTGATGTACTGAACAGCATTATTGCTCTATATAAGAGAAAGCTGACAGGGAGCAAATACAGCGGTGTTGACAACAATGCATTTTGGACTCGGTAGGCTAGACGGTATTCTTTCATAAAAACCGCTTCCGTGGATGACAACATCATTGGATTTCGGTTACATAACAACATACTGAACAAAGTAATCGGGCCAGCTAAGTGACATGTTGTGGTGGAAAATCATTCAACAGAGCTAGATCTTTATTGTCCAATTCGCGCATTTCCGTGCTACTCATACACTGGCGTTTATGAATCGAAATTTCGTTTCACAACGCGACGAGTTTTTTTTTCAAACGCCCTGTGCACTTCTGCCTAATTCTGTGAATTTTTGCTTGTCATTTCCCGCACGCCAACTTGTTTTCGTTGGATGCTAACTCGTTCGTCCGCAATTCACCTGTTTTGAGCTTTGACCATATCTCATCACCGTGTTGAGATATTCCACCGAATGCTGGAATAATCGCGTCTCCGACTTGGTCATCCATCGCATTATCAACAAACTGTGTTTCCCAGTGAAAAATGCCAGGTTTATACGGAGATATCAAGTGGCTAGTTTCTTCTGCTTCGCCACACTACTCAGGTAGAGATACGCTCACTAAACCGTTGTAAGAGGTTCTGTTCAGTTGTAGAGATTTATACAGCGTTACAGCAATCAGTAAATTTACTGTGAACAAAATGATCCAGTAATCTTCGGTCAAAACCATGGAAACCCATTTTAGGATGAACAGCAGCAAGCGTAAATGGGCGACATAATAAAATTATTCCAAGGAATGTCGTACATTTTGACTTATACTGTAGCTTCTATATGATGTTAGAACTGGGTAAACATAGTAAGCAGAAAAAACAAAGCGTATTCTTTTAAGAATGTTTAGAACTTTAGAGCACTACTGTTTACAACCATGACACGAAAACATAAACGTGAAATGACCTAGTGGCTGAAGCAGAAACCTCAGTGCATGAAGAACCGTAAAGGCCATACTAAAACATAAGATCACGAACGCGTACGCTCATTTGCATGGCTGATATTAGGCAGTAGCACATTGTCGTTCGCCCTAGTGGCACGTCCCCCACAGTGCCAACACTATCCCAATAACCCGTCCTGGCCCATCGTCCTCCTGACGTTGATACTTACCCTTTAGTTTCCAAATGTGCGCACTGTATTACTCACAAACGAAGCTGCCTGTTATGCAACATTGTAACGACCGAAAGGCAACCGCAAATGTCGTGATTAGCAAGATGACAGTAAGTGAAGTACAAGCAACCGCTATGTGTAATATGACACCTGTCTAATAGGATTTGTACTGAAATCGCATACTCTGCTTTTTGTGACTAGCATGACACGAAGCATGCATAGAGAACGGGAGAACCAGAATACACGGTTACAGTCGAGTTCATTGAGGAAACCACAATAAAATTCCGAACGGGATGGACTAACTTAAACCTTTATTGAGCAGTGCACCAATTTTGATTTTCAAAAGGTACACTGTCCTAATGTTAACGTAGTATGACCGATCAATTACATGTGACTGATGTTTGTAATGACTTTTAAAAAGACTTATCCATACGCATCCGATGTCACAGAAGAAGTGTTTGAATACTCATCAGTTTGGTTACATTTTTGTTCATGGTTCAGCAATAACCCATTTAAATGTCCCGCCTGTTCACTTTTTGTTTGCTGGATAAAGAACACGAAACGATCTTCACTTGCCCAACAAATTGCACAAATCTTTCTCACCAAATTCATGAAAAAACCTTTTTTCCCCACCCATGAATACAATACACAAATGGTTCTTTATTCATCAGACAATTTTTATGTAAGCAACTAACCCTGTTTATTCTGCTGACGATGGGACTATGTATACTGTGATCACGCTGCCTGAAGTGCGTGAAAAAATTTACTAAATTGATTTGGCAATTGTACGCCAATGCCTATTACGGCTAGAGTATGTAACTAGTTCATGCAAAATGGTTTACAATACTACCACTTGGTGGCGTAAACGATTTATGCCTGCGCAGCCTATGGATTACTTAACACGTGTACAATCAATATATGGTGTTTATGCTAGCACAAATCAGCCATTCCATCAATCTGTCATGTGTGTATGTGTGCCGGCTGTTTTAGAAGTGACATCATGAGATTTGCAACCGATGCTGAATGGATTAAGATGTCTGTGCCCAAATATGCCTAGGCTCCGCATCCCTTCCAGTACAGGGAGCACTGATGCATAAAACTCATCGCAGGCTCCCACTCGATCTTCATCTAATGTTACGATGAAAGAAGCTTGAACAGCTCGTACGCGATTGTGTAGGAGTTTCATGGAGGTTTATGTGCGGTATATTGAAACTAGTTACATCCAAACAACGCTTAAACGCACTCTTCATATTCCAGGCTGATTGAAGTGGTAGCCGGCTTCTAGCGTGAACGGTTGCCGGTTCTATCCTTCATTCAATCTACCTGTTGAGTGCAACCAAAGACGAACGGGTCGTGGAGTGTCTGTTTTAAGGTGAGCATCACGAGATAAGTAAGATACTATTGAATGTGGCTTCGGTGATGCGTAACGTGGTCATTTGCATTGGCCTATACCTCACTATTGAAATATGCGTCGAAACGTTTTTACATTGAAGACGATTGTTTGTCGTACCTTTTCAAGATGCACCTAGTCAAACTTCTTTGCGTCTTTAACACGCAACCATTCTTACGATGGGTCACTCAGTGTGGATGACAAAACTGTAGATCAATAAGCACTGCAGTTACAGGCTTCAAGATGCAACCCCGGTTGTAATGTGGATCCTGAGTGCTACCTTTGTATATAACGATGCCGACATTCTCAAGTGTGCTTTGCAGATCTATTCGGTAGACTCGTTCTGTTTACTGAAGTGCATTGAATTGTACTTCGTGTAGTAACTGCAAAGGATACCGATGGGTATCAATGCTGTGGACGGCTGTACACTGTGAATTTTTCTTTATGGGCCATTACCTTACGAAGTTATCACCTTGGTTTGAATGGAATCAATACATCTGGGCGTGATCTGTCCTACGCATTTGATTTCTCATTAAACACCTTTTGTTGTTAAATGACAAGAGTTCTTGGAATGTGAAGGTTTGGCAACGGAATTACAGTCACGGTTACCGTTACTTGGCAGACGTTGGCCACACTGTTCTGGACTGTCACCAAATGCTACCAGGCATGTCGCTGTTTGTTTGGAGTTAAGCTGTTCAATTGTGAAGTTGACATCTTAAAAAATCAGGCGCTCTTTCGAAATAACCACTTTGAAACCACTAATCAAAATCTGATATAGTCACCAATGCGGCCGAAAATATCGACCCAATGTTTGACGACTACAGGATGATCGCACAGAAAACGTTCAGGATCAACATTCATCCAGGCTCTTTACTGGAAGTGACCTGTACTGTACGGTTAGACTTTAAGTTACTTGATGATGGTGTATGACTATATTTGCCGATGACTTTCGGTGTGAAAGCATGTTAATTTTTTGTGTGCTTATTAACCACTGGTCAGCTATTTCCCAAAGGGACAAGTGTTTCCGTCGGCGGCGTGCTTGCTATGGACATTAGAATAGGTAATGCAATACTATATTTTGAAATGACGACTTCCCTCGATAAAATTTACATGCCTGCCATTGAAGGATACTGTCTCGAATACGGTTACTACAGAGAAAACAATACAAGCCGTTTATAATTGGCCAGCATAGCAAAGTCAACTTAGACGGTACCAAATCAATAAGGTTCGTGACACAGTTGCATGGCGATGGCATATTACAACCAGAATTGAAAATATCTTTGACTGATCGTCTCAAAAACGAAATCGTTCATAATGCGAATACCAGACTGTAATACTCAGAATTAGGGACTTCGAATAGCTCCAGAAATCGTACTCGGATTGAGACCTCCCACGCAAGTAATAATGAGAAGACCTCGTACTGTTTGCAGTAAGGATTTTATATTCATGAGATAAGAAGCCAAATTTATGGATGTCCAATAGTATTAAAGTAATCACAGTCTATCATTGGCTAGTGAGGATGTTCTGACTCAGAAGTTGGGTACAGAATTTAAGCTTTTGAAATAAATGATAATTAGTGAGAACTGGGCAAGAAAACATGGATGAGCAGCATGCTGTTCGACAAAATATTCCCTCCTTTAGTCGTGAAAGAAGTATGAAATAAGTGTGATGTCATTTATCTATATGTGGATGGTAGAAGTAGAAGTGAAGACCATCATCATCATCATCATAACAGCCATGAGCCTGACCAAAAGGTACTGTGGCTCGGGCCGCCGCTCACCTCAACAGTGACGTGGAATATCCTAGAAGGAAACGTTACTAAGAAGGGTGAAAATTATTGAGAAAAGACTAAGAGGAAGAAGCGGAAATGGAATGGATACAGGTACGCCATTGACTGCGACACCTAAATTGGAGTGAACAAAGTGATATTTAACATGCCCCACTTTACAGTTATGATGGCATGGTACTGGCCTAGAAGAGGAGTGCCACGGATGTTATGGTCATGCAGAAACCACTGCATTTTAAGATTTCAAGTGATATGGACATTATGGTCACACAAGTAGCATGTATTCATAGGCTGAAATTCGCCGAAAACGCATAAACGGGTTCATAGTTATTACCACCTACCAAACCTCGGCCACACACTGCTGTGTTGAAGATGAACCTTCGACCCATGTTATTCGTGAGAAGTCAGACGGACGTATGGATTGAAACATTAAGGTAATCCGAGGAACTATCAGTAATTTTGAGGACCATGTGGAGTTGTCCACGCGCGGACCTGTCACCGACCCATTTTACATTGTGCTAGCGAGTAGTGGTGATTTGGTGTTGCCTTCTTTGTCGACTCACTCAATACAAACCCTTATTTCACTCTCGCTCTACTGGTTCATGATTACCAAAACCAGTGGTTTGTTCCCGTCAACATGCTTTGCGGGATTCCGTGAGCAGCAGTGATATGTAACATCTCGGTCTTGAGTATAGAAGCAACACGACTTTAATGCTCACCGGTGGTGTTGGTGGATTCCAGGGTAAACCGATTGAGAAATTCTACTTGGGCAGTCAATCGGCTGGGTTGTTTGGTAGATTCCATATGATACAGTCGATTGGGTGGGTAACCAGGTTCAAAGGTAAACCTTCTGAATTTCTGGCCCGGCTTCATAACACAGTTGGTCGACCATTCGCCGCACATGGAAATGTTGTTTCTGTCACTGATTTATAACCAGCCAAAATCCAGGTTTTTCACAATTCGATTTCCTTTAAAATTTACACGTAGCGTCTGCATGTTGGTGGGATATGACCACTGCTACGATGAATTTTACGGAGTGTTTCTTCAGAGTAACTATGTATTGGTTGCCGAAAATGTTTAATAGAAGAAGGCCTACAACGTCCACTGATCGTATTGCACTACGGACAGTAAAGTAGATGTGGTGAGTGTGGCGCTGTCTCGTGTGGTTACCTCCCTTCATGAGTTGGTGTTGCTTGTTAGCCGGTGAATGGTCGTTGACTTCGTTCAGAATTCCAAAACATCCCATTTTGTTTCAGTGTTGCATACGATCAGTCCCAACTTTACGAGACCGTCGAGACGGCGACAAGATTGTTGACTGTATTCTCATCAAATCTACCGAAGAAGATGCTAAATTGAAATTCTCCTTTGGAATTGCTTGTTATTAAGACTATGGAATTGAATAAACTATCCGCCTTTTTCATGATGTTTTCTTCCAACTTGTTTACTTGCTGTTTGAGTTCCTGCTGCAGGTACACAGGAAGCCTTTCAAATCGAACGGTCATTAAAGGAAAATTCTCGGAATTTGTAATTTACTATTTTCTGCAACCGGTATTCACCGGTTAGAACTAAGTTAGATCTATTCACTGCAACCTACACAAGTGAAAGTATGCTCCTTCTGCTCAGTGAAACTATTCTGTTTTACCTGAGCCTTCTTGCGTCGTGTCCAGAATCATCTACACTCCTTCTTTGGGGAACATCCGCAAGCAGCCAGCTTATTCCGTTTACTTCAGCCACGATCACGATAACCTCCATTGTCTCTGGACATCCTTATCGTAAAATATTTGAATATTTATCTTCAATTCTTGTCTCTGCTATATGAATGGCAGACAGAGAAATTAAAATATAATTTATGTATCGTCGTTAACCCCTTAAACTCTACGCTGCATCGACCAAGGCATAGAAGAGCGTTTGGCGGAAGTCGAAGTTTTCGCCTTCAGATAAAGGAACCGAAAAACCTTGACTCCGTAAATATTGCGAACGTACCCCCTAAATACTCTCAAGTCAAACAAGAAGGCGAGTACATAAAGCCATTTTGTTACCCGTGTTCAACAGGGAGAAAAGTACAGGGTATTTATATGATGCATGAGGACTCGCAAACATTCTCAAATCAGAAGATTGAATGCTAATTGCTAAAGATAGCAGTTAAGGTCGTTAGACCATCAATGAGTGTAACGGAATAAAGGTAGAGCAGGTGAAAAACTAGTGAAAGTTACCTCTGGAATGTTCCGGGAATCTGTGCTCATTATGCTTGGACAAAGTCATTTTATCGAGGAAAGAGGCGGTTTTGGATGGGGAAAAATTGGGGTTCCCTAACATGTACAAGTCATTTTTATCGTTCACTCTCAAAATCAGTGGGGAGGTCAGAGTCAGTTGAGGCTTCCAGCATTTAGCAAGTGCTCAAGCACTGAATACCACTAACCTTAACTTGAATGTTACAATGAATACTTGAGGTTACTTAGAAGAAAAGCAAAAATAACGAATCTGTGTTACAGCCAGCGTTATAGAAGGCAAGATTACAAAACATTTGAGGAGTTAACAGAGATTTTAATCACCTTAAACTAAACTTTATACATCCAACATTAATTTGAAAGAATCAAAAGGTCGGTAACACACCGCTGTTGAGAAGATGGATATTTTTCTTTGCGAAATTTCGGCTACCAGGATTAACCTTTGTTAGGGCAATTAGTCAGTCAAATTATTCATGAATAAGACATGCAAACAGACAGTTAATTCGATCCTATGGCCGTGGTTGATTGCTTATCAGCTGATTATCAAGTCCAAGGGGTGTGCCTATGAGATTGCCGGTAGCACTGACAGGGACAGTTTGTCACATGACCCCTGCCGCTTCTGCTGGGTTCATTCTGTATCGTGCTGTGATGTTCATTCAGGTGTGTGTCGTTGAGCTTATCCAAACGGACAACAGATTGGTACCATCATTGCGGTTGACACATACAGGGTATATGCTGATCGTCAGGGCTTTTGCATGCAAACGTTCGGTGTAAGGACTGAAACCGTTTGTAAGATCAGGACGTTGTCATAACCAATTTTGTGATGTTTAGCTAACGCATGTAATGCTATGACCGAATCACGTTCCAATTATTTAAATGTAAGACTTATCTTGACAGAAAACGTGTCTTTTGTGTTCTGCGATTCTAACCTTTAGTTGTCGAGATGTCTGACCAATGTATTCAGTCGAGCAGTATATGTAGTTTATTTCATAAACACAGTCGTTACGATCAGATGGTTAGGTCCAGTCTTTACATTTATTGGACGACGTTTTAAAATGTTGTCAAGATGAAAGAATGTACCGAGTTCGTAGTCAGTTAGATCTATCCGGATAGCTTCAGACGTACACACTCGGTAGGGTACTCCAACGGAAACAGTTTACCTATTCCTATCTTACTAGTAAGACTACATCACAATTGTGGTTATCCATTAATTGAACTTCACTAACTGTATTCATCATATGTTTAAATTACTACATAACTACAGTGAGGAGGGCAGTTGTTGTATACCTTCGAAAGAATACACTTAATCGTCCACGGTATAGTATCGCTCTTGAGTGAAGTCAGATTCTCCTCCTCGTAATAATTAACACAGAAAATGTTGGTCCCGAAAGTATCACGATTGTCCTCGTTAATTGCTTCCAAAAAGACAGGTGCAAAAAACAAACTTCTTCTGCTTCAAAAACGTGTGCGAGAATGAGGAAATTATAGGGTGAAAATTATGTGGTGTTTATCAACCTACAAACGTTCACGAATCAGAAAATCGAAGGACAGTTACCAAAAATGGTAGTAAGGGTCACCAAGCCACCAATGAGCATAGTGGACTAAAGGCTGAACGAGCAAAAAGTAGCTAAGGTTACCCGTCAATTATTCACGACATTTGCGCTCACTGTGATAGGATAAAACCGTTTTCTTGAGGAATCAGGCGGTTTTGGGCGGAAAAAGTGGATTCCGTAACAGTTGCGGTCATTGATTTGAAGGTTACCATAAACGGCGAAGAAATCAACTAATCGAGGAAAATGATAAGTCCTGACGTTTGTCTAGATTTTTACGGTAATTTTCAGATGTAAACTGTCAGGACCAAGCTAGCGTTCCGGAGTCCAGTGATAAATTTGCCCGTGACCCGTGGGACACTTCACATTTCTAACTTGTGTACTGTTAATTTTGTTCTTCACAGCTCTGCCGTTCCTCAGATGGTTATTTGAGTGTGACTAACCGACTTCGCTTGTCGTCAAGCTTGACATTTTTCTTGGGATCTGTGATCACCGCATTTATACAAGCGCCCGACTGTGTCTGGTGAGGCTCTACGGTCGTAAGCTGCACAAAATGTTTTCAGCCAAACATACACCATCACTGAGTGGAACTACTCGTATACTAATTATGGGACGATGTGTTTCGCATTTTGGGCTGTTTCTGCCTTGCACATCTTGCGGATGATTCAACGTGCAGTTGAAACTGTGGATGACACTCAACGTCGTAGATAGACAAGATTCTGAACAAACACGAATTACACGGATCCAGTAACCGACTGATGGAACATAGCTTCCGGTGTTAATGGTTATAGTATTAATCCCAAAGCTGTGTGGTAATTTCTGTAGGATCAAGTAAAACGAGACAACCGGTGGAGAATAATACAATAACCTCATACGGAGTATAGTGCCGATACATGAAATCAATATGCGAGCGAGCGAACAATAAAACGAAAAGATAATACTGTGAAATAGTAACAGAGTGCACGGCATGAGTCGTACGTTCGAGTGCGCATGGTACCGGTAGATATCCCGGCTCGTTCAAACAAATGTTTAGGCGAATGCGGAGGTTTGCATCAAAAAGAGTACAGATAACAGTTAAAGCTTAAACATAATCAATAAACAGTATCGTTACACCCCCATATTTGCGACTGGCGTTTATTCCCAGTCAAGCCAACAAAGAATAACCCCATACTGTGTGGCAGATAAGAAGCTGTAAATTCGTAAGAGATGTTTTGTCATATAGGTAGTTCAGAATATAGCTCCCCTGATGATCACCATTATCATCAAAAAACAGCATTAAATAAAGGATGCCCCTTGATGCTCAACTGTCATACAACTGTGAAGAGAAAAGTGGATCCTAACCAATGATAAAGACACTAAAAGAAAAGAATCAAATTACTAAAAACAATTGTGTCTGAACTCACACGTTCAATATCATGTGGCCTACGCCTTGCAAACAGATAACCGAGACATTAGTGAAAGTATGGTATCACCAAGAAGCTTTAACCGTCTAGCTTCTTAATCCATAAAAAACTCTGCCAAACAGCGTCAACGGATAGTTGACACCTCACATAAAGTATTTAACTACCCATTCTGTGAGTCTTGATTGCCCTAGCCTGGAAGACAAACTTGACATACAGTAGTCAACCTTGGGGTAATTGACTTCCTCTGTTTACATCAAGTTTGAACTCGAACTTGTCAGTTACTGTCTCCCGCAAGTTGTTCGTAAACAAACGTACAATGGTGCATACCTAAGTGGAGTCGGTAAATCGTTTGGAAATCACTAGCCACACAAATAGGCATCAGTCTTGTGAGTTTCTGGTCACTGTGTAAATAGAGTAGCCCATATAGTGAACGATAAGCGTTTTATTTCAACATTGGATGTGTTCTTGAACTCAGCATGTGCTACTTTCCGCCAACTCAGTGGGAATTTCAAGTCTAGTCATGCACCAAAATCAATTCCATTGCATGGTGGTGTTTAGTCGTATAGGTATCCGCTAATAGAAGTGATGAATAGGAGTGGACATTTGAGAAAAGGTTATCATGTTTGTCAAACTGACCTAGTTCTTCGTAAGGCGACCATCCAGATTGTAACCTCTGACATTAATCACGTGGTTGAACCGCTGTAGATGCGCAATCCAGATACCTATCGTTTGTATACCGGCGGCCTTAACACCCCAGAATCGGACTAAGTCACCTAGAACACGTAGCACCTGTCGTTAAGTACAATCATTCAAAGTCGATAACACGAAGCCAAACGCGAAGCTGAACATGCAATCATAGGTCTATTGATCGAAGAGTGCGAACAGTCAGGTGTACGCTATCGCTGTGCGACAGAAACGAGAGTAAGGCTACGGTAGACGAGGCGTTTGTGTTGATGAAGAAAAAGTTTGGTCAAACGACTCTTCCCATACATCCTACATTAAATATCGGCTTTTAATTAGAAGCACAATGTTTTCGAATAACTTCCTGCTTCATATGATCGACACATTCGGAAAGATATTTAGAGTAGCTACACGTCGATGGAGTATGTTTAACATCATCTCATGGTTCACTGCTGTCTGCGTTTCAAGAAATTCGATGGCTTTTCAATGGGTCTAACAACCTTTTTCAATCATTTGTTATCTTCATCTAAAGTTTAATCTCCGTGTGTGTAATCATCACTTACTCATTGGAAATCGTCCATCCTTAATTGTCTTTTCATTTTGATGAATCTTACCGGTGTCTGCACATACAAACATTGTATGCTAACCGTTAGCTTGTCGAGCACGAAAACGTTTGACAAAATAACATTGATCACCATCATCAACTCAGAACAAAAACAAAAGTTGTTGGCGGTTGATACTTTGAATTATTCCGTTAGTCAGATACTTTAAACAAGGAATCTAATTTATGACGAAGGCACATGAAAGCGATATTTGAATACAGTGCATTTATAGTCAAAACGCCGTTATCATTGGAGGTGGACGGCATGAATCATTAAATTTTGCCTATGCAAAACTGACTGTATTTGTTTGATTCACTGATGAACAGAAGTTTTGTGTTTGGTTGTTTAGGTGATCTACATGGTGTGACTGACGCTGTGATCTATCTCTAGGATGTGCTATACAATTATTGTCGCCAGGTTATCTCCTGGTTGCTAACTTGGCTGTTTGTTTGGGCGACAGACTGAATCAACTATCCAGAAGTTAGTTCACTGAAACAGACATGGTTCCATTCCAATAACATAATTGTCCTCACAACTGCGAGTGAACTGATAAACGATATATGAGACAGGATAGTTAAACCTGTCACTTCTAACGTTTTCCTAACTAGTTCAACGAGTTGATGACAGCAGTTGCAATTAAGCCGTGGAGTACGTGCGATTCACAGCAGGCTGAATCTGATGACGCATTTCACTAGAAAAATTAATCTCTTCCAAACACATTTCTTCATTTTTGCTTTAATTTCAAGTATTTCGTTTTTTATGGGTATTAATGAATAAAACGCATATGATCGGACAGTAAACACTAGGTACTTCCTGGAAAAAACGACAAAATAAAGAGGCAAATTTTGTTCATCAGCCCTTCTGGTTTAAACAGTTTACGTTAGCTACAGTTGTTTGGTTAAATCCTTAGGAATCTAACATAGCTTAGTCGCACTGGTGTATGTGTTTTGGACCAAATCGGATCAATCTATTTTATTCTTTTTTTTTATCAAAGCTTAAACAGACAACACCGTGAACATAAGTATTCAGTTGTGGAAGTGGCATACATTTTGCACTGCATCCGTTTTTATGACTTTCGAGAAAGTCCAGGAAAACCGGAAAGCAAATCCCACAGTACATTCATTTCAATTTTCATACAGAGCCCCAATGCGTCAACTCAAACAGCTTAGTTTACCGTAATGTATTTTATACATCGCTAGGCGTATGAATTGACATAGTCGATGGATATGCTTGGTCCCAACCCACTTACGCTTAATTACTTCGCGCTATTCGATAATTTCTGATCTGGTCGATAAGTTGCTGGTCCCTAAACTATTAACTGATATGATTAAGCCCGCTCTGGCTCAGCTTACTTGTATCGTCTGGATAAGGTGAAAGTTGACAACCATCCAATTTGGATTCCCCTCGAATCCCCAGTATCACCTTCCAAAATTTACACATGAGACAGCCAAATAAATTCTTGATCCGTTGGCTGTATCACCACAGTGCAGCTTGGTGACGAAACTGTGAGTGGCATATTAGGCAGGTTTCTTCTGAAGCGATGGCAGGATGTAGTAGCTGAAAACAGCATAAATTGGCGTCCTTGAGCTAACATTTTCAACTAATTTTGAAGTACCCATGCAGCTACCCAGGCATTCTTCGAGTGATCGCAAACGCATAATGAGTTGTTTCAATCTCAGTTTCCGGAAACAACATTGACATTTATAACGGCTGGCAATTAGCAGCTGCAGTTTGTTTCCACCCCTACTGCCACGAGTCAGCTACCTCCGTTTTTCTTTCGGTCGTTTGTATCCAGTGTCCTCTCCGGTTAAGTGTGGTAATACAAGATGGTTTTGTCACTGTTCAAGAGTCTTTGTCACCATATTCACCCAATGGTTTCGACAATTGCAACGAGAAAAGTGTTTACGCCTCCGTCAGGTATGCCTTGACTCTCATAAGTAATCTCAGTCAACAAAGCCAAAATTTGGCAAAATACGATTACTTTGTAAGAACTTGGGTCACATCTGATTCGTCATGGTCCCAGTCAACTGTTTACTTCCATTGCAGTCGCAAAGTGCACCGCCTTGTGATACGCAATGCTCTGTACACTAGGTACTTCATCATGCTTTTGCACATATATGTGAACCGTCAAAATTTGACATAATTGGCGCCACCAAACTTCTGATCCATCTTAAGACGGCACTCTTCTAGCGTTGTTGCATCATTCATTTGCAGTCTAGTCAATCTTTCAATTGTGATTACTTTCTAGATGATCCTGCGGGACACTCTAAACAAATTCATTGTAGAGCAGGTCGTGGTTCCGAAAGCCCCTCGAGGGTGCTTCCTTTGTCAGTGAATGACAACCTCTTACTAATAAGTGCATTACTTCTTAAGATGCTATTTGGCAGACTTGCGGAATGCAGATGGATGCATAAGATGAGACTGTTGCAAGCGAAATGCAGACGTCTGTTTGATACATCATTTAAAAAGTTACTCAATAAGATTGCGTTGGAAGAAGTCGATCTTTAGGTTGGTTTAATCAGACATGCAAAATGCACAATGCATCCTAGTGTATCGGAACCTTTCAATCAAGCTAATGTGTATATTTGTTTTGGGTTCTGCTTGATCATGGCAGCCGCAACGCTAGAATGAAGTTCTAATGTGCACATTCTGTGTCTCTCCTTGAAACACTAGAAAAGTTGAAATGAAACCACAATCACGTGCAACAGATCATATGCTGAACAGCCAATTACAAACCTGTTCAAGTCTCATCCTCAGAGCTTCTAGCAGCAGCACTGTTGCTGGTGTTGTCAGCTGGTCAAACAGCCAATGCATACGACATTAGGTTGCAATGACAAAGCATAACAGCTGGTCCAACTGTAGATGTTTCACGTCATTCATCGGAAAATGTCATCCGGCCAATTGTTTATACAAGCGGTAGAGTGCGCTGGAAGTAACAGTTATTTCTGATCATATTATTTGCAGAAGAAGTAACAGTCTGCAAATTTATGGGTAATAAAAGTAGATGAACTGGTAAGGTATTATGTTGGCCAAGCCAGCTTTCTCTTTGACTGACGGCCTTCGTTAACCAGCCTGCCTTTTCTTATATTCTGCACACAAGTTGGACCAGGTGTGCCTTAAAAATTGCAACATCCTCTGCATCAACGAATTAGGGTGGAGAAGTTAGATACTTGTACTATTCTACACTGCAGTCAACCCGTTACTAATGGTGACAAGGAGTATCTGCCAGTAGGCTGAGAACGGGATACATAAAATCACGCATTTTCTACAGACTAGAAACCCTTTTCTATCTATTCGATAAACGGTTCTGAAAGTAAAACTGCTTGAAGTTGGAGTCAGTCATTAAAAGTACGGTGAAAAAATATCTCACAAATTTTAGCTTGTGGGTAACAAAGAAATTCACCGTTATATTTCGTTAACACACTGCAGTTTGGAAGGTGATCACCGAGGAATAACAGACAGAGTTTCCCCCTGGGGGAGTACCTGCTGATTAAAATATCGGTGTTTGTCAAATTCTTGTGCAGAAGTATGCATTCCATTGGTCACTAATTGCCTTCCTTTCTCTCCCGTACCCATTAGCTTGCCGATCAAACATGTGATCCTACCGTCAGCACCACCTCCCAATAATTCGGGTGAGGTGGGAAGTTACGAAGAGCTGTCTGATAGTCTCACCACAAGGAGCAACCTACGTCAGCGCTGTCGACTTACGTCATTTTTGTCCAGTTTTGTGATAGACTGAATAATG
>JTDE01001115.1:46890-60057 GCA_014338405.1 Paragonimus skrjabini miyazakii
AAGCAAGGAAGTCTTACTTGATGGAAGACTGACTAATCCTGGCCATACCGACGACAGATTGCTGGTGCTTGGTTATTTTCGGGTTACATAAGCAAGGTTAGACGGTATGTCGCGCTCTGTTAGCTATCCTGAAGTGCGGTTTCGAGTCTCAAAATTCAAAGCGCTTCCGCAGGATCATTCTAATTTTGTAGCTTTAATAGTGGATAACAATATTATAGAGTTTGTTGACCCGTCTGTATGCCTGAAAAGTTGTATCAGCTGCGGCGGAGGTGTAAAGAAAGAAATAGAGGCGCACAGCTCTAAGAATAAGGCGATATTCGTCAATCTAGGACACCTCTGGTGTCAGAGATACATCTCCCTGAAGCGTTAGATTGACGCATATGAAGCAGCTGTGCTGGTTACTTCTAGGAAACTTGGGCTTCGGGTTAGAAGACGTGAACCGTCTTTAGGTATTTAGCCACCGATTTCTGCGTTCAAACGTTGGCATTGGGTTGTACCTATGGGTAAACAACAAAGAAGTTAGGAAGCGGGCATTTTGTATTGGTTGCTAGGCTGTTTCTTTTTGTTTACTCTTTGAGCTCATAAGAACTTAAATGGTTTGGCCAGGTAGTATGAATGCTAGCTAGCTGACTTCCACACGGAACGCTTTACCGATGCTATGACCGACTACTTCAATGCTTGAGGTGGTCAACTGAAGATCTGGTGTGGAGGGATGAGGTTGTTCGCCAGAAGGATGACCACCGTAAGTCGGGTTCGTCTATCGGGCTGGAAACCTCGTGATTCGCAGGGTCTGTGGCTGGAGATGTTAGCTGAAGTGGCGGCTACTCGGACTCGGTGACGTGGATGTTGTCATTGCTTGGCCAAGTTGCCTGTAAACTGTGACGCCAAGCAGCAAAAGCTGTAATGAATGTGTCTTTCTGATGACGTCTTATGTACACATATAGCTCGGCTGTTTGTTTGCAAGGTGTAGGTGAATTGATGTTGAATGGTTGAGTAGAAACGTAGCTGGTTTTAATATTTAGGTCTTCTTCTGTCTTCTTCTTTTTGCTTTTTTTCCTGGTTATGGGTCGCATTTTCTGTTCATGTTTGTATGGCAGTTAAGCACCAACAAGAACCACTGATACATTGCTGTCCACCGTGAAGATGCTGAACCTCAGTTATAGAACTTCTGATAAGTGGGATTCCCCCTCGAATTCCATTACGGGACATCGGTAACAAATCTAATACAAATGGCCAGCCACCAGTTCCCGGAAATTCGGTTTGACGAATGAGATGGTCTTCCATCTACACTGGTATATCTATTCGAAAAATCACGAGACTTGAAATCAATCATGATTTTAATTTGGTGTCGTTTAGGTGACGTAAACCATCTGAAGAAACCATAATTGAGCCAAACTTTTTCGAGTAACGGTTTAGGAAAAACTAAACCATTTGCACCTAGTCATGTCGGGATATCCGGCTGTCTTGTGTGAGAATCATTCGGCTTAGTTATGTGATAAGTACTCACTCAGTTCGACTATCCTCTTCGAATGCGCTGTCCGCATTACTGTCGAAAATGTGTCAATTTAGTCTTAACAGAACTGCGATTTTTGGTAAAAGGCAAGTATAGTGGAAAATATTGACTTGAACCTAAACAATCTGGTTTGACGGCAAGGCCGCAAAAGGCATAATCGGTGCAGGAAGTTTAATGTTTATGAAACACAAATGTGTGATGGTGTTGTAAGTGTGTGTACATTCTTTACAATGTCAAAACGTTCACGTCATATCTGACTGGCTACTAACACTCGCGTGGTATATCGCAACTATGATTGGTTTACTTCTAGCTCGTTCACTGGTTTAATGTCATGTGTTACGTCTGTTGGTCAGATTGCTTACAAACTGTTTATGCTCGTTACGACTGCCTTACGTTCTGATTCACAATACAACAAATGGCGTCGCGAGCAATGCACAATTCAATGAATGGACCTGCAACATAAGCCGCTTAAATAATGATGCTGCATAAATGAAAGGTACTGGGGAGAACCTCAACTTTCTAAACTCTCACTTCTTGGACATACAACAAATTTCATTGAGTTTAGCTTTTTAATATCTGTCGACTGGTGTAAATTAAGTTACAGGGAGAAGGCACTCGACTAGATAAGTATCTTGTTTTTTTTTCTGTACTCGCGCGCCTCAAATAATGCGTGCTGACTGGAGCTACTAAGCCGCCAGTCGGCCACTGGTATCAATCACAGCCCACATTGACGAAAACACTGGGTAGACGTAGTTGAGTGATATGTCCTATACAGAGCATACACTGTATGTTGGATGTCCTTTAAAGTTGTACAGTCATTGTTTCCTAACCCTACTCAGTTAGTCTGACTGTGAGTACAAGAACTCGCACCCTAGTGTTATTCGCTTTGCGTGGAAAACAGGCACACTAATGGTCACACTCCCACTTGGCACGGCGTACCGGTCGATGTAGACTCCTTGGTTGAATTAATCGGAAAAAAACATACATCATACCAAGTAGTTTTACATGCTGATAAATCACCGCTTGATTCACGGGATTGTTGTATCTTTACAGCTTCAGTGAATCACAGCAACAAAGCCGATGTAAAGTTGAAATACTAGTGAAGAACTGAAAACAAAAGAGACAATACACCACACTGGCAGTTCATTCGCTTAATACTACTCGAGAAGTTGGTCGCTGCTACTGCCACTGCAGATCATAGGGACACACATAACTATGCTACTTCCAACACTCTGCCCCCTGTACTAAGGAGTAGACAGATTTCAAGGTGAACATCGCTCACATTTGATCGCAGCCTTCGCGTTCAGATAAACTTTCTAGCACAGCAGGTTTACTGAGATCGGAGGTTTCGATCTATATCGGATGTCTAAATCGTGAGGTTATCGACTAGAGTTTATAGAACAGTTACTATGTCTCCTCTTGAGAAGGCCCGATAACCTGATCACTACTCACAAGCAAAAGTGGTTGAGCGTTCTCATATGATAATTCGGTCGTGCCTAACGTGAGGTCAATGGCGCAGTGGTAAACACGGTTGTCTCATGAAAACATGGCCGGAGTTCTTGTGCAGGCCGTGGCAAGGATATGCATTGCTGATTAGCTCTAATGAGAGCGAAACTCGAGTCTAGTGCTTCTTTTCAAAAGGGGCCGATTGGAAAGTCTACCTGAATGCGACAGCTTCGATCAATTTTAGATGATGTTCAGCTTGAAATTAACCAAATCCCTGACTACTCATTAGTAATTAGTCGGATAATATATTTTCAGAAAACAACAGTGTAGTGAACAAGCTGGTTTTCGGTTATTCATCATCAGGCTAATTACATAACAATTTATATGAAACAGAGTTGTCAGAGCAAAACGGACAAAAACAAGTAGCTAGTTTGGGTGAGGTCAGATACGTCATCGGCATACACGGAAACAACGTTCTTGTTACGATTACGTCACCATTATGACGCCACTGGAACTATGACGGTTTGATCGATCATGGTGTGGGTGGTTGGCCATGGCAACTTCAACGCCTGAACAAAGCGCTTTTGTGCGCACAAAGGTGGATTTCGTGATCGAACTCCAATCGCTTCGGCTGTGGCTAAAATTCGGCATCTTACAGCTTTTGAGTGACTGGCGTTGACTCGGTAAATCGGACGGAAACAGGAGTCCAGGTTGACAGTATGATGTGTATCAACGAGGTGTGAAACAATCGCACTCGTAATTGTCTTGGTGACTCCGCTGCTGATCCAGGCTGGATGGTGCTCACGGATACGTTCAGACATTTACACTAGAAGCTGAACGTAACGATCCACAAAAACGCTTTGTTCAGGCGTTGAAGTTGCCATGGCCATCCACCCACACTATGACCGATCAAACTGTCATGGTTTCAGTGGCGTCATAATGGTGACATAATCGTAACAAGAACGTTGTTTCCGTGTATGCCGATGACGTGTCTGACCTCACCCAAACTAGCTACTTGTTTTTGTCCGTTTCGCCCTGACAACTCTGTTTCATATAAATTGTTATGTAATTAGCCTGATGATGAATAACCGAAAACGAGCTTGTTCGCTGTACTGTTGTTTTCTGATGACTATCCTGGGAATTTTTAACCAATATATTTTCAAGTGAATGGCTCGAAACAACTACAGCTGGATAGCTTACTCTCCTAAATCACTACAACCTAACACTGTGTATGGACTATTTGTCACAGGCTACTGTGTTATCCATAGGTGTTCCGACCATAGGACTTGTTCTAAATCGCAATTATCTGTTCAGTATCATATTTGACGCGTTCGAGATTAATTTGACTTCAAACTACCCAGTACTTGAAAAGAAGACAGAGTATGTGCAAAAATTCAGTGCGTTCAATTGCTGTTGTTGTTGTGCATACCATTCAGTCATTTGAGAGACCAATATTAGGGCTGAACACGATCTAGCTAGCAGTATCACTCATTAACTTACGCATCCTTTTGACCGTGATTGGCGATTACCACTATTTCGTTCACAAACATTCATCGACTGAACTGGTGTCATGTGGAAGTACCGAAGACATGATGTCCCACTAACTAGACTGAAACTTGTAATTTAAGTCAGTGGATATTTTTCAGAAATTCGAACACAGCGTGGATCATTTTCACTGTCAGCACCCAGGTCATCTACAGCGTATTTAAACTGCAATACTTCCCAGAAAGTAGGGGTCTGGCAACAAAATCCGGAATGCAAATCAAAGGGCAGTCATGGCTCAGGTATATGTGATACGTCCAAATATCCGAATTTTGCCTGTTGTCGACGGAGGGCAGATCAACGAGCAGTCGTACTAACCAAATCGGGATAGTGAACGAGCACAACACATCGATGATGCCACAGCCGGATTAGCCAGCTTCGGATGGTTTGGGGTTGCACATGGATTGGCCAGCAAAATAAACTATCGATACCACCGCACGTTTCAGCGTCTGAGCAGCAACGCTGGACTAGGAACTAGCTTGCGCCGGTGAGCGAAAATACACGAAGTAAAAGTAGGATATTTCCCTAATGGATTGTGCTGTCAGAATAATTTCTCACCAAACGCTGAATAATAAAAGGCTCCATTCGGGAACGAAACAGGTTTACGAATTATTAAATGATAACTGGAAAATTAGCTATGTTAACTCAACGTGTAAATGACAGGTGAAGGCTTAGAAACGTTACTTCCATTTCACCAATGGCAAGTCGGATTTGTGGTCCCCGGGATGACTAGTTCATTCTGTGTGTCTGTCTGTCTGACTCTTCTTATGATGAGTCATAGTGGATCACATCTGACTCAGTTTAGTTTACCAGACAGCAGCCGCATGTGACTTGGTCTGGACGAATACATCAACCAACCAAACCACCCTCTTGGAACGCAAATAAGGACGTGCTGGTAATCGGACAACTGAACAGCGTATCGAATTGGCTTTTTTATGCGATGGGAAGGTCATCAAGGAGTTTAATACAAACCTTATGACTACGCCACCGGTTACCCGTAAATCAGTTTGAAGGTTGATGAAAAAGTTAGTTGTAACTGGCAGTGTTCATGATCTGCAAAGAAGGGATCGAAAAAACATATCAACAGACGACTGTTCTGTCGGTGATGTTGTACGACTTATAAAAAACATTCCCTAAACGACAGCTGTCGCCTTACCGGGAGACCCGACTACAGGAACTTCGGATGTGGACAAACGTGAGCTATTTTGTACTTGGCATTTATGACAAAGCGATATGTATTCGACAGTATTTACTGAGAAAGCAATATTCCAACTGAATGGATTTGTGCAGGAGCTCCGTTTTTGACACAGCAACAACCCCATCAGTTTGCTACAATCCGACGTCAAGGGCACGTTATCCTCTTAGTCGCTTTCAAATGACAGAGCACCTCAATCTGGACAATCTTTTCGAACGAGCTGTCCATGCCGATCTTGATAGCTCTACAAATTGCCATCATCAGGGATAAAATGATCAGATAGGACACTTTAATGAAAAGTGAGGCAAAAATTCTCGGTAACAAGTCCACAAAACATAGAGATGACAACTGACAGAGCACCTCAATCTGGACAACAGTTAAGAACAAGCTGTCCATTTCAATTTTGGTAACTCAACACGCAGCCTCCATCAGGGATAAAATGGCTATACAAGGCATGTTGACATTTATATATGTAAACATATGTATACATATGCATATGTTTGCATATATATGTACTATGCAGTTGATAATGTGTAAACTGATTAGCGTTGCAGTGTGTTGTTTGCAAGTTAACGGCAGTTGTCAGTTTGCTCTTTTGTTCATTCACTATGCTGTTTTGAGCTAGGCTGGTTGAGGTTGACGCAGATCGTTCGGGCTTCGTCTATTGAGCCAACTTGATTGACCAATGATTGATTGCACATGGATGTTCGGGAGAGGGACGCGTTTGCTTATCCTAGAATGTGATTAACTAACGTCTATCTACCACCAAGTGATTCCGTGTCAGACGAAGTTAAGATCACCCGTACGGAACACGTGATCAATGGTGTACGATAAAACGGTGTTCGGTTGACGGAACGATTACAAAACTTCCGTGAGAACCGTTGTTATAATTACTGTGTTATGTCGAGTTTAAGCCTTGCAAGCGGAATTTGTTCACTATGTTTTCATATGTGACCAAATATTTGACGGTATGAGTCGATGTGATTGAACGGTATATCTGAATACGAAGGCTGCGATTCATTTTCAGGGATATTCAATTTACACTAGCCACACCTCCCCAGCAGTAGATGTGGACGTGTAGAAGATTGAGTACTGATCTTTTGACGTATGTGAAGCCAGTTTCCGATCAGTCTTGATAGAGTAGACAGTGTCACACGATTGCATTCATCGGAAAAATAACCTGGAGGAATTGTCCACACAACTGTAAAAATCCTAATAAAACAATCTGTGCATAAAAGTGTGACATACCCCATAAGGTTACTTATTAAAGCAAGATCAAAACACTGCTCCCCTTCAAGAAGTTGCATAAAAAATACAGTAGGCTGATATTCCACAATCTCTGTCCGGGCATAGTTCCCTGTATCCCTACGAGTGTTTACAACAAACAATATATATATATATCAATATAGGAGAGCAAACAAGATATGTCAGTGTTACCTCTGTTAAGGTTCGTCTGGTACGTTTGTCGTCTTTTGTTTGATATAATGGCGAACAATAAATCCACTGAGGCATGTTTGGTTTGTTTGTAGAAAGCCGATCCTTAATTTGTCTTCATTTGTCTTTGTTGTGTGCAGTAAACGATCGTGATGAATTTGGTACGATAACTGCACATGAAAAATGTTTACCTTCTTCTGTTTTTATAACTGCCATTGCCTATCTGTTAAAATTTCTTTCTTGGTGTTGTTTGACACATTCTCCGAGTCATTCAAATCCGGTTGTCTTAATGAGCTCATTTCCCGCTGACTGATGACTGTTTATGGGCGCGTGTTTACTTACCCTATGTTGAACCACTTTGCTGGATGATTTGTGTATCCGGTTGATTCACATTCATTGTGAAATAGTATCTTTATTGTAATTTTACTTAACAATACCATATACATTCCAATCCTTTTAATCGTCTTTTCTGATATGTTTTGGACTTGGAAGGTAGTTCTGTTAACTCGACCGTCTGATTAAGCGTTACTGGAATTTTCGAGTATGTGGTACTGAGTGAATTACCCTAAATCACCAAGAACGATTTAACAATCAAAGTTCACAATCATTGTCACTACCATAGTAGTGACAACGATACAAACAGTTGTTTCTGAACAAATAAAACGGGTCTAAAAATTCGAATGGCAACAGCTTCAACGTTGGGCAGTGTTCGCCTCTGTGATGTTGAGTAGATATGGCGAAATTCCATTGTAGAATCGCATTGGTGTTGCGTCTATAGAATATGACGCGCGATGGATGATGTAGACTCTTTGTTTCTTTGTGCAGATGTGACGTCATGCGTTTGTGTAGAATGTTTTTTAACCTACTACGGGACATGCTCCATAAAACCGGTTAGCAATCGGCACTCAGTCCTGGTTATGCAAGCTGTTCCGCCTCTAAATCAACATTTATAAATAACATTGGGTTGGTTGTTTCACACGGGGCGTTATAATCCGGAATGTTCTGAACAGAATCGCTGGCAAGACCGCAATGTATGGTCTCGTGATAGAACTAACCGGATGATTGTGAAATAGTTGGCATACACCATCGCCTTTAAACAGAAGGCAAAGAAATACTGACTTTGTGGACATTATCGAGTCGAGTTCCTACGTCAAGAGGTTGTGTGAAACTTGCAATAAACAGCTTAGGGCAACCGTTTAACTGTGGGATGGTCTCTAACAAGGTCTTCTTTTCGTCCACCGTATCTTCAATGCAAGGTACATCTGGCGCGACCAAACAACGTGCGCATCAAACTTTGTTTATAGAACATAGGTAAAAAGCTTTCAATATGCAGGTGCTGACGTGTCCGTATGCTCTTGCGATGGACGCTCCGTTGAATCAAGCCATCAGTATTTCTCCTGATGCGGATATCAAAAAATGACAGACTGTTTTGATTCTCGCCTACCCTACTGAAATGCCTATTTGAATGGAAGGACTTTATTCGATTCAATAAGGTCTGTGCCTGCCCTTGATTGTCAGTAGTGAGAAACATATTATTGATGTATCGTTAGTATAGTAGATTTGCCACAAAAATTCCTGTCAGAACAGGGCCGAGCAGGCTATCCATAAATAACCAATCCACTTGTCCTTAAGTTGTAGTTGAGAAGAAGCTTTTGTCTTTGGTACGGAGTAACAGTAGTTACTGCAACTCCCATTCAAACATTTCACACTTTAGATTATGCTCCATCCTATAAAAAAAAGCAGGAACTCGATACATTCCTTCAGTGGGATGTCTGTAGTTGGATTCAGGCGAAGTTGTGAGAAAATTTTCTGGTAAGTCCTAACTAAAGCGAAGAATTAGGCAAGGTTTTCTATCTGGTTCTTGCCCCGGTTTAAAAACATTGAAGTGAATCGCATTGTATGGATACTTTCAACGTTCAGTCAAATTTAAGAATGTTTTCTTCACAGAGGGCCTACCGATTAGAATAATTACATTATAAAGTCCACTGCACTCTTGTCACAGACTTAGCCCCAAAATCTTCATTTTATGCTATTCAGATAACATTAATGTATGAACGACTGTCTGCTTGTA
Source organism: Paragonimus skrjabini miyazakii (assembly GCA_014338405.1). NCBI lineage: Eukaryota > Metazoa > Platyhelminthes > Trematoda > Plagiorchiida > Troglotrematidae > Paragonimus > Paragonimus skrjabini miyazakii. Next base: position 56,092 of record JTDE01001115.1, read on the forward strand.
ATCCTTTTCTGTTACCTTGGCGTGGTGGTCAGGCTTGTGTGCTGTTTTGATTGGGAGGGCTGTGCTGACTGCGACCTCGGTCGTTGCAGGTTCACCCCTGTCAGATTGGCAAAAGGGGAGCAGCCAGACAAAGAGCAGATGCGTCCGTTGTGAGGTGTTCGTTGTATGTGGTGTCAGTCTGTTGCGTTTCGGTTCGGTTTGTCATTTTATTTTTTGTCTGGTCTGCAATAGCATGCATTCGTATACTTAAATGCTTCTTGTATTACATTTTACATATCTTTCTTCTTAGTATAGATCTTGTCATTGCAGTCTCTCTCACTGTTTATTTTCTGAGAGATAAGGGTTTCCTTTTCGTGCTAGCCATTCAATTGGCTAGCCAGCATTGGCCAGCTGGACACAAAGGCCTCACTCACACACCTACTGGTCTTATTCCTTCGGGTTTACACCGGATACGTGGTGTGTGAGTGGAACTGCAAGCGGTGCAGCGCAAGCCACTTGCGGTGATGGTTTATAGCGCAGGCGTCCTTTGGCTTCGGTCACTGTGACAGGCTAATCCGTTTCGGATGCCGCCAACCAGTAATCCGTGGAAGTACATTTCGAACAAGAAACACTCTTACCCTCAAATCATGTCATATTTTATCACTATCATTACCTCTAGTTCCTAAATGTCACCCACCGATTTCTTAGACTGCGTGAGTTCCCAGCTAACAGGGCCAATATTCCAAATTACAAAGTTGACCTCCAATGGTGCATGCGGCATCAATATTACAACGGTGAGCAACCAAAAAGGCAAACTGGTTGGGGAGATAGTCAGAATATCGATTAGCGCTGCATTTGTTATGCTGCTGTAGGTGCAAGGGGATGGAATTAATGTTATCATAAGATAGATTAGTTTCCTGTTTAAACTGGCCCCTGAAGAAAACATGCGGCAGCAATGGCACAAGGCCGTTGAGAACGTCAAATTTTGGTTTTCTCGAATGCTGACCTGATCCCCCCAGGTGGATCTGCCTTTCAGGCTCCATATGAACACCTCGATGGTGACTGAATAGTAGCAATCGAAAATGCAGACACCGCGGATTACTAGCTTGGGACATGAAAGACGATGACGGTGAGTTTAGGGAACATTTGAGAGAAATCTGTCATACACTCCGCTTAGCCTTTAGTTCTGATGGAGTTGTGGGTAATGACTACCTTGCAAAAGACCGTTGGAATGGGAATCTTTCCATCAAACCTGCATCTCATGAAGTGCGTGTGAGACTGTTTGGGACTTGACACAATTTAATCAGGATTGGTGTCCAACACGATACAGTTAATAGACACTCTAGTGGACACATTGGAAGAACTGGTTTCATCCTTTAATAACTAGTAAATTAAAAGCACAGCCGTAAAGATTGTTGAGATGGTCGCAAAGCACACTGAAGGCACAAGCTACTGAGTATAAATTATATCATGAGATATCCTATGGATCTGTAATGCTTGGTTTTTTTTGGTCATCAATACCGTCAGGGGGCCTCTAACGTGAAAGTGGGAGGAAGCAGTAATAAGTGATAAGAATAAACTGCATCTGAATTAGGACGATATGACGTCTGTTCACATGCACAACCCTCTCAAATTCGAATAATCAACAGATGGCTATAGAGTGACATGAGTGTGTAACTGATGGGAAACATGCATGAATTAGAGCCTGACACAACTTCCGACTTCGCGACATTTTTAGTACAAAGTGTATGCTGTGTTCGGGTCTCAAGGGCACAGCGAAAAACAAATAATGCACAAAAATAAATCGATAGGCGCAGAGCCCTTGAGTGTCGGTATGAGTGCGATAGACTGGCAGTGTGATTGGTCAAGTTAGACGCAGTCGTGATTGCACGCGTCTGGTCACATGGCTAACCGACCGACAACACGATCGCTGCACAAGCATGTGCACGGCACCACAATGAAGACAATCCGGCATCATTGCACTTCTGCTGCCGTCACCCATTCTGTTCACGACTCTTATTCTGCGGTCTGCTTTCCAAAACGCACTACTTAGTTTATGGCATTGTTTTCTGTCTAGTGCATACTTTAAATATTGGGTTGGATTAACCCCCAACCCAAAGGTCCACTGTTAAACCAACTCGAGGCGGAACCCTTGAAAAAGTTTATGAAATGTGAAGCACAGAGGTTGAAGAAAATTTACTTTCAATATGTACTGACAACCATTCAATTCAAAAAATCGTACAAAATGAGATGAAATCATCAGTCATCGGTCTAACCAAGGTATTATTGCTGACCGGCTCGGTCAAGATTTTAGAGACCCCAACAAGAAACAAAACATTGTTTTACTTGGCAATGATTTCATGATCTGGATGTGCTTTGCCACGAACTCTATCACTGTGTCAAACGAAAGTTAAGGACAGAGCGTATCAAAAGGATTCGACTAAGAAAACTGTCCTGTTGTTGAAAAAAATGCAGCTGGCTTGGAGATAGCATGGACACTTTTCAAGAATGTCCAAAACACCGAAAACTAGCAGACAGCTGGTGAAATGTGAGCACAGCTGCTTGTCCGAAATACATTCTAATAAGCGCATATCAATTACTTACTGTTCTGCTGACCTCAAAGTGATAGAAAAATATCTTTTATCACAAATATTTATCAATCCTAACGTTGAAATAACCTTCCAAGTGATTCAAAACGTTCCGTTTACCAAGCCTGCTCCAGACTGGTCAGAGAGCGACTGTTATCAACAGTTGATGCCACTGCATCTCAGTGAACGCCGTCATCCATGGCTACCCCATGTGCCACCCTACCCAACTCACACCAACATCACCACCTTTCTCCATTAGATTGTGGATCTGCTGCATCCCGTAAGACACTGATTGATCTGTGCTACTTGCTTTATTAATCAACAAATAAAACGTGTATGGTTCACCTAACTGTAAAAGCCCGGTAAGAATTACTGTTTAGCTTTCCACTGACTTGTTATCATAATGCTCAGATGACCTTTAGATAACATGATGCGACACGACGAAAGTAGTTGTCTGTGGTTACGGTAGTAATAAACTGACCAATCACGAAGCTGTAAAGAAATGAAGGACAAAACCACCAATACGCCAACGGCAGACACGTGGTTCCTCATTGGTCAGAACAGCATAGCAATGAAGTTTAGCCCAAATGAGTGAACAACAACCTCTTACAAGAATGGTAGTCTGCAGTCAGGCTCTGAAAGGGATCAACTGATTCAAAGTGAAGAGCAATAAATATTCTGCTTTCTCGTTTTTTACAAGTCATACAGACGGTGGTGTTTTACGAAATATTACACTTCAGGAAAACAGTGTGTACACCAATAGGATAAAAGGTACGAATATCTCCAATAAGGGTACATGGATCAGGAAGGAGGCCCAAACACATGTTAATGTTCTACTAGGTTCGGTGACTGAGACGCGTTTGCCGGATGATTGATGAACAGATCCTGAAGTAGGTGTTAAACAGGTATCCAAAAATATGCAATCGGGACCCTGGAGAGCAAAGACTGAGGTACGGAGATGTTGCCCGAGATATCGCATCCAGATCACTGGAGAAAGTCGGATCACTTGAAGGAGAGCCATCGGATTGGTAGTTGCGCTGCAACGGCTGCACTGAATTCAAGAGCGCAGTGCACAGAGCAATCCCCGGCACAATATGTCGTGATGTTTTGGCGATATTCAGCTACGAGAATTGCGTCCGTTAAACTGCCGGATGACTGGGATTGATAAGTTGCCAATGTTGATAGCGAATACGCGACGATTACACTGGGCATATATATATATATATGTATATATATATATATATATATATATATATGCCCAGTGTAATCGTCGCGTATTCGCTATCAACATTGGCAACTTATCAATCCCAGTCATCCGGCAGTTTAACGGACGCAATTCTCGTAGCTGAATATCGCCAAAACATCACGACATATTGTGCCGGGGATTGCTCTGTGCACT